>CAEFZY010045400.1:0-33261 GCA_903066815.1 Brachyrhaphis roseni
ACCATTTTATTAATATGGGTTGCCAGTTTGGATCAGGCTTCCTATCAAGCTATAAGAATGATAGAAAACATGCTAACAAAATGCCAGAGGCGGTTCTAGACATAGGCTACCAGAAATGTCGGGGGGGGGAGAGTGACATGCTCAAAAATATGTAGTTGCGCCTGAGTGCGCACACCTGATGTTGCTCACAGTGGTCCTCAGTGTGCTCAGGGAGGCTGTGTGTATGCCCAGCTACATGAAAAATTAGAGGGAACATTGGTCACAACAACACATGTCACACCATGTGTTGGTCTGTCATGGCGTGACAGACCAACACAAAGCAATGCATAATTGTGAAGAGGATGGAAAATAAAGATGTAGCGAAGCAACAGCCAACAGGATTGTGGTAACTCTGGAGGAGTTGCGGAGAATTACCGCTCAGGCGGAGAAATGGCAAACATGTGGAGGAAGGTGCTATGGGATCAAAATTGAATTATTGGCAACATGTAAAGAAAAATTAACACTTTACATCACCCTGAATACGCCAGCATAGTGAGGGAAGCTGGTCAGAGTTGACAGGAAGATGGATGGGGCTAAATCCAGTAAAAACTTGAAAGAAAAAGGTTGCAGGCTGTAGAACATTTCCAGCAGGACAACAGATGTTTATGATGAACAGATTCCTGTGTTACAATGGCCTAGCCAAAGTCCAGCCAAATTAATGGACTGATCAAACTTTTTTTATAGAGCACATTTCATACAATCACACACTTCACAATGACGCACTGCCTTGTGCCATTTTATCACCTCCTAAAACCAATTAATGTTTGTGGTTTGGATGGGACAAAATCCAAAAAAGTTAATGGGTGTGAATACTATAGAACATTTAAAATGAGGGGTTTAGAGTCCATTCTTCTCTTTAATACTTGCTGTTATTTAGCCCCAGCAAGGCTTATTTCCATAAAAACGCTAATCTACCATTGCTGTTTTTTTGGACCGGGATAGATATAGTACTATGGATGGTTTCTCTTCTCACATGGAGCTCTCTAAGCAAACAGCTGCAACCTGTGTTGACTGACAAGCTGCCATTAATCTGTGAGTTAAACATTGATTGTAATGTACTTCAATAATCACATGTTGATGTTTGCATTATGACTTGTCAAACAATAAATAAATAAGGGCAGTAAAAGACTGAAAAATCAAGAAAAAAAAATGCAGCAAAATTTAGAATGTGGAGATATCTGTAGAAAAAAAATATGAAATACCTGTCTGCATATCCATCATATTTGTGCAATAACATACATTGAGATGGGCGCTGTTATGGGTGTGCATGAAATGTGCATTATATGTGCATTACATCCATTTTCAGTAAGACGTAGCTACAGCCACTCATTATGCTGCATAATGATGCATTATGTTCCAAATTCACAAACAAGCAGAGAAATGCATGTGGGAAGACTAATGCATAAAACTCAATAAATCAATCTGCTGTGTGTTCGGCAGCTTAGAGATGCTGTTCCATAAATGCATTGTGTCTGAAAGAGGAGAAAAGCTTCCTACCATACATTCACATGTGAGTGAAAACCCTGAAAACAAATAAAACACCAGACAGTGTGCTTTCAGAATGCTGGGAATGAATGAAGAGAATGAAGTGCTCATATAGGGCTAAGATGTTGAAATACAGATAAAATTTTTTTTTGGAGATATTATAACTTTTTTATTAGCAGTAAATTATATTAATATATTCCTGCTAAATATCACAGTCCATAAATTTAGTCCTGAAAAGAAAAAAAGAAAACATTTTGAACACAGTTCAATAAAGAATTAAATCCTTCATAAACAGTTTTTCGGTTGATTTTTTATGTTAATGAATGTACAGTGAACCCCCGGGTAGAGAATAGCTTTAGTCCGCGAATTCTGGAGATCTCCTCTAAAACAATAACTGCCTATTTTAATAGTTCAAACACTAAATATATCTTAATATATTTAGGAAACCAACTTAGCTGCTAATAAAATTAACATTCACAGTCTTCCTTCTCTCCATTGGAGGGGTACAGATATTTCCAGTTTGTGAAGTTACTCTTGCACATCCAAACCCCAGCAACTAAATCTACATTTCCCTTCTTATAACCTTTGAAAGCAACAACTCTGTTCACACACTTATTCAACAAAATACTCCTAATAATAAGTGTCTGAACACTTATTATTAGGAGTATTAGGAACACACATGCGAAATAAACTCACAAAACACACAGTTACATATATATATATATATATATGCAGTGCCAATCAAAAATGTTTAGTACACACCTTAAAAGCAATGGGAAGAGTCTTGTTACACCTCCAGTGAGTGGGCAGGACAGAGCAGAGGAAATTTGGGCTGTCAGTTTTTACCAGCTCTCCTGGATTATCAGAAATCACCTACAAAGATGAAAAAGGGCATCATATTTTTTGTTTTCAATTATAAATCAAAGCACTTCAATTATTAAAGAGTTTGTTGCTGTACTTCAGCCATGCTGTGATCCGCTATGCGGAACTTGCCCATCACGGTGGCCCCTCCACCAGCCTCCTGGGCTCCTAGAGGCAAAGCCTCGGCCATTTTCCCCCCCGAGGCAAGGGAAGTGGAGGGGGGAGTGTATCGCCTACCAGGGGCTGGATCTGGGAAAAAATTAACATGGTGGCATGAGTCATACTACAGATATACACATACAATAATATTGAAAACAAATAAATTCTTTAAAGAAGTGTTTCTTTTATTATTTAAAACATTTAGCAAACACTTTGCCAGTCATTTTCTATTAATTTAAAAATCACTGAATTTTAGATGGTATGAACATCTGAATTCAACTGAATTCGGTTTATTTATATAGTGCCATTTCACAACTAATGTCGACCAAAGGCACATTCCATAAAAAAATACATTTAAGTTCAGCCACACACATTCCACTTGATCCTAATTATCAAACAGTGAATTAGGTGCAGTTTATTATTCAAAATCAATCATTGACTTGAAGCATTCACTCCTCCTGGACGAGCACGTGGCGACAGTAAACAATCTCTTGCGTTGTCGTTGACTTTACAGCAATCCCTCAGCTGTAAAGTGAGTGGAAAGGAAAAAATCTCCTTTATCAGGAAGAAACCTCCAGCAGGAGGAGAAGAAACCAGAACCCGGCTCAGTACGAGCGGCCATCTGCTACGACTGACTGGGGGTTTGAGAAGACGGAGCAGGTACACCAAAAAGAAACCAAATAACTGAAGCAGGAGTACTTTCTATGTTAATGACATGCAACAAATTAATAGCAGGAGAGGGAGACAATGTAGTTGGTGACAGCATTACCTCAGTTGCTGATTGGAACCCCTGTAAAGACACCTGAAAAGTTATTGTCATCTTTTATTGCAGAATCATAACATCGTAATATTTAGAATATTTAAATATCCTATGTTAATACTTTTTTTTAAACAAAAAACTTTCCTCAGTCTCAAATATCAACATGCTTTTTTATTTTTTAACTATAAATATAACTGAAGGACTTTTATAATGTAAACTATATTGGGTAGTTTTAAGCACTGACAAACTATTACGGAGCAATTCACAATTCCCTGTTTGCCAATGGGTGTGAATATGGTGTAACATAGATCCATATTACGAATGCCATTTAGGAAAATGTAGGAATATTTGCAGGAAAACATGAACTCACCTAACTTTGCTCATACCTATAGCTATAAAAACTAACTATAACATACAGGGGAGGATGAAGCTAAATGATTCATAACCCTGGCAAATTTAACTTAAAATGTTTTTTCATTATAAAAAAAAAAATTAGTACGAGTATCAGTACTGAAAAAAATGGAAAAAAAAAAAAGAATGGCATGCTTCATAATTTTTTATTTTTCTCAGCAATCAATAAAAAAATCGTTTTTGGGATTCCAACTGCTGAACAGATTTCTAAGTTATTTGGACAATCTGTCTGGTGATAAACTCCAGGTCTTTGGGTTTGGAAGGCCTCAAAACCATTACCTTAATCTTTAGCTCTATGCATAGTTAAAGTCAGGACTGGGCTACTATTAATCATTTTCGGCTAAACCGCAAATTTATCTTGCCACCATTTACAATAAGCAGGGTGCAGGCGGCATATCTATGCCGGTTATATAAAATGATGGGCATTTTGCATTTATTTATCAAAACTGAGTCTTTGGGTCAGCTTCAGTGTAGTTTTTGACCAAGCCACAATGAAGTGTGAGATCAAAGAACTAAAGGAAAAAGAAGTATATGTTCATGATCAAAATCTCGTAGGATAAGCAAAAATAGCACTGTTAATTTAAGAAAATGTACTTTAAATGCTTCCAGAAATCCCAACATTTCTAAAGATTTAGTTGCAGTACAGAATAAGTCCCCCTGGAGCCTGTAAATAACTCAGTTTTAAAGAGTTTGAGACTTTTAAAACGTTGGATTCATAGTAGAAGAAAGAAAAGTCACACAGATAAATTCTAGAGACTTCAGCCGCCAAATGAGAACAGACCCAGGCTGTAAATATAAAACATTTCTACTGAAATGTGTTTGCATGCAGCAGTAATATTTCCCTTCACTTTCACTTGTAAATTATTTCCAGTAAAATCTAATAGCTGCTTAAAGCTCTTGGTGCTTTAAGCAGCAGTTGTCTTATTAAATGCAAAATGCAGACCCTCCTGCAGATTTATGCTTCTGCATTCATTAAATGTCTTATTTGTTCATGCTATTGTGGCAACACGAACTAGTGTTCCTACACACAACCCTGCAGTTTTTAATGCATTCTGCTCATTCACTGTGGAAGATGATATTTAAGAGGAATTACTTTTTGGTTTGAAGTGTGGCTGCTTTTTTATGACATAAACTAATTTTGATCGACTGAATTTCAACCAGGACTCATCAAATACTACTCATTACAATATATCCTCATTACAGAGCAATGTTTAATTTCTTCAGTAATATTTAAAAATGCCTATATGTAGTTCAAATATAAATGCATGATGTTTACAGAGAGAAAAAGCAATTTTTTAAAAAATGGACGTTTATGGCTAATTTTCTACATTCCACATATAATGGGATATATAGAAACTCAAATTTTGAGTTCCCAGAATAACTCAAAATACTTTCTTTTGAGTAAAGAAAGTATACTTTCTTTATTATCCAGGCTTGCAAGAAACTCTGCAGACCTAAAATCATTGCATGAATACAAATTTTAATTAAATAAAAAGGTACACAAAATAAAATGCTAATTTTATCTACAATTTTTTTTACATATAGTACATTAAACTTTTAGAATCCAACCATCAAGTTGCGTTTACTTTCAATCTGCGGGACAACTTAGACTTTTTTGCTGAAATTATTAGGTTCTAAAAATATCTTGAAATATGTGAGGATAGTAAAGGGAAAAGGTATTTCTTCATCTTCTATTAACAAAAGCAGAATTTCTTTGAATAGAGGGAATGGGACGTTGCCGTTCTCAGCTGAGCCAGAAGCGTTTTTCAGCGTATTTGTCAGGTTTTAAATTTGGACCGACATTTCTGGGCTCAAAAACACAAAAGTTCAGTTTATCGTTCCTTTTTTTTCTAGCCTGGACTGATGAAGTCATAAAAACACGTCCAATGTTTTTGGGGGTGGAGAGTCGCCAATGATGGTTATTAAGTTGTTCTCTGCCTAGTGAAGAACAAGCAGGTCGTGCAGGCCTACCGTATTTTGCATCCCACAGAAACACCATCTGTGCGCCTCAGTGTCAGCAACACGACCTCAGAGCTCTCCAGGACCTTCGCCTGCAGTCCCGCAGTTCTTTCACACTACTCGGTACTCTTTAAAATCTGCAGAGGTGCTGCTTGTTATTTCTGGTATGTGGGTAAAATCCCAGACGCGCCGGATGCGCCAGAATGCAACCCCGAAGTGGCTCAGCTCTCCAAAACAGAAAGTGGTTTGTTGAGATCTGTGATCAATTTGAGAAAAAAAGTGTCGAGCAGCTGCTGTGGAGCAGAAACTGGGCTTCCCAACAACTAGGAAGTGAAAGGAGAAGTTAGATAGAAAAAGGAGATGTGCGGGTGTGAACCAGCTGCGCTCTCTCTCTCTCTCTCTCTCTCTCTCTCTCTCTCTCTCTCTCTCTCTCTCTCTCTCCTGGCTTTTTAGTCTCTTCAACACATGAATGGCCATCCTGATGGACAACAAGCTTTTACCGGCATAGAGCACTATTTGCATACCGACAGCATGGCTTAGGTATTAACCAATTAGGAAGCTCATCACAGGTTTGGCTTAATGCAACTGACCAATCAGGGTTTCGTCCGCCCGAATTAGTTAATTTCGAACCGTAGCAAATGCAAAGCGCCTTGAAAGTCAGAAATGACTACAGTGAAGTTCACTGGAGCCAGAACGTGGCCGTCACATTGACCAGAAACAAAACGACGTGCTGGTAGGGCTGCGAGCCAACGGCTCACTTTCAGAACTGTACGGGTCCAGCAGGGGGCAGTAGGTCATACAAAATTTAACGAAAGGAAAGGCTGAAACAAATTATTTTAACAAATTCAATCCGTAAAAATTACAATTCTCTATGTCCTTACTCGTATTATGACTTCGTTTATTTATTTATACATATAATTATTTAAGAATCTTCAAATTATATTAAATTATGTGATAAAAGTTTTTCTTTTCTCAACCAAGGCACAAATAAATATCTAATCTCTGTTTTATTTATTCGTACATCTAAATATCTACAGACATGTTATCCGTCTTTATATTCATGACCTAATTCCAACAATATGGAATTAATATTTAAATGATTATTTTCTTTAATTATTGTTATTATTCATTTCCAAATAATTTATATTTTAATGGTTTTATGCCTTAAATATCCTCTTTCTGCAACTATAATCTTCAGTCCTAAAATTCAGCATTTGAATGGCAATATAGGATAACTTGTAAATATTTTATTGTGTTGAGAAATATAGATGATTTTTGATTAGTTTGTAAAGCAGTTCCTACTTTTTTTATTTGGAGTGTAAATGACATAAATAAAAATACCAAACAATTGTAAAAAACAAGTATCCCTCTCATGTTTGTCCTTGACAATAGCAGAAGCATTTTATTAAAATCTTTCTATGGACTTTTTTTCCATGAAGGAATCTGATATTATTGCACAGTTGGAAGAAATGTTGATATATTGTAATTCATATCCATGCTGTTATAGTTTTAGATAAAGGCCACACTGTCTTTGCATCTTCTGTCTGTAGCCACAGGGTGGACTATTAAAAATGTAACTCCTTCATCTCATAGGCTTAGGGTTAGACCTTAGATGAACATGACATGAATAGCTATTGCAAATATTCATATTTCTATTTTTCCTTAATTAGTTGTTCAATACTTTAAATAGCAAAAATAAATAACAACCGTTAGTAAATTAACAAATACTCATACTTTCCAAAAGAATTGACTAAATTAGTCTACATGTTCCAGGCACAAACCTTAATGTATATCACTTCATAAATCAGCAAAAAGAAGTTCTTCATAATAAAACTTTTGTACATTCTTTTGATAGCAGCTCAATTTCAGTCAGTGAACAAAAGTTTTTAAGTATTGCATTAGATTTTCAGTCGGATTTAGGTTCAAAATTATAATTCCAACATATGAATCAGCTTTGATCTAAACCAGTGATGGGCAACTCCAGGCCTTGAGGATCGGTTTCCTGCAACTTTTATATGTGTCTTGACTTCAACACACCTGAGTCAAATAATGCTGTTATTAGCAGGACTTTGGAGAACTTGACTGCACTTGGGACATGATTCAGCTATTTGATTGAAAAGTGTGTTGGATCTGGGAGACATCTAAGAGTTGCAGGACTCCTTCAGGACTGGGATTGCCCTCCGTGATCTAAACCAGTCTATTAAATCTTTGGTTGTGTATTATGGTTGATCTGCTGGAAGGTGAACCTTACACCCAGTCTCAAGTCTTTTGCAGCATCCAACAAATTTTCTTCCAGAATTGTCCTGGATTTAGCTTCATCCACACAGCATAATGCTGCCACCACCATGTTTCTTGTATTGCTTTTCCAACATACAGTATATCACTGGACTTCTTATGGCTTTCTTGTTTCTATTCTTCCAATAAGGCCAGATTTATGGAGTAAAATGTATCATATGGACAGATTCTTCTACTTCAGCTGTAGATAGTGAGCCACAGCCCTGACCAGCTTCACTGTACCTTACAGAGATACAATATTGCCATCACTATGCTCCACTCAGTTGGTATATTCATGAAGAAATGGGAAAAAAAAAATCACATTTGTTTTCCTTTAGCTGATCATCTTCTTCATGTTTGCTCTGTCCTCTGCATGGCTTGCGATAAACTGCAAGCAGGACTTCTGACTTTTTTTCAACATTGTGTTTATTCATAACAGCCTTATATAAAACAGTTTAGGCCAGAAACCAAACAGCTCTAACTATACGCAAAACAGGACTGTTTTTGCTCCACGCCATTATTGCTACTTGGTTCACCTGCAAATAAACATCTATATCATGCACAGCACTTCTGGATAGATGCAAATCGCATTTCGTTGCTTGTACTTGTGACAGTGCAATGACAATAAAGTTGAATTCTATTCTATTCTATTCTATTCTAATAAATTATGCACAGCTGAATTCTACTGGCTATGATATCTGAAGGTACTTGATTTTATTTAGTGGTACTGAATCGAAGGGGGCAGAATACTGTAGACTTTTATTTGTAAATAAATATTGCAGAATCATGTATTGCACAAGGAGACTTGTGGTTATGCTGTGACTAAACTGTGAAAAGTTTGTAAAAGGAGTCGGAATACTTTTGTTATTTTATTGCCTACCACAAATACTTATCAGCATAAATGATTTATAATCATTAGTTTGAATGAATACATAAGAAAGTGTTGTTTTTTTATGTATTCAGAATTTTTACTGAAATAAAGATTTAAAATCTTATGCTTGATAAGTAAATTATTAGTCAATATTACTGAAGGTTTAAATGTTGCCTAATAAAAATAATATCCTAACAACCCAGACGAGAGATGTTAAAGGAAATAAAGAAACATGACAGAGTGAGTGGTGTTGAGTTTCACTCATCTAGCATTTCCCATAGACCAGCTTGTAATATGATCTTCCCTTCTGTCCTCTGATCCAGAATCTATACGCAGCCTTAATCACCTATCAAACTTCCTGAGAATATTATTGGCCTTTCCCTTTGCTAATACAAAAAAAGTAAAAACAATAATTTCTTTTCTTCTTCTTGTTTTTTTTTTTAACATAAACTATCAATTATATTGTTTCCAGATTCTTTTGAGGCACCTCAGCTGATATTGGTAAACAGATGAGTCATCATCGTCTTCATCCTCAGTTTTACAGTGTAATAGGTGCAAAGTCAGACATTCAATTAGAACAAAGATATGACAGAATTTTGCAACAATGAAATGTACCAGAGCACACAGGAGACATACTGAAATAACTATGTGACTAAAAAAAACTTATATATAAGAATTACTGGTGCATGTAAAAAGAAGAAAGTATATATAAAATAGTTATGTTCTATGCATTTATGTTCTGTGGTATACCTTGGGTTCTTATGGCTGCTTTGTTTACCATTTACTGCCAACATAGATCTCTAACACCAACACCACTTCAAGCACTAAATGCCCTTCTTCTTTTTAGCACTATTTGCTATTTTCTTAGCCCTGAGAACCATTTTTAAAAAATTATTCTAGTCTAAAGGTTCCATCAAAACTTTGAGAGCCAGACTTTGTCAGGCCATTAGATCAAGTTCAATCGCTTTCCATATTGTCTGGGAAGAAGGCAGGACCACATTTGTTGCATTTGAATTTCTTTGTTTGGTTTATTCTTTCACAGTGTAAGACACCATGAGCCAATCACAGTGCAGACAATGGGTGTGATGCGGTAATCAGGACTATAGCATGGATCATGCTTCTCTGAACAAACAGCAGAGAAAGAAATACTAATTCTTTTAATTTATCATCATTCCGCAACATGGAAAATGAGACACAACAGTTATGATAACTTTACCAAAGAGTCCGCTGCCCGTGTGGCCTTTCCTCATCAGATACATGGCCCAGGACAGGGGGCCAGAGCTGGTGAACGTCCCTGGGTTCATGACTTGATCCTTTCCAACAGACAGGAGAAGATAAAAAAAAGAAAAAAAATTAAAAAGTGGATGAAGAAATATTCCAGTTTTTACAGTTTATATTTGAAACAAAATGGGAGCTGCCAAGAAAAATCACAATCTTCACTTCTACTTTTCCTCACCTATAAAACCTGCTTTTATACCCTTTTATTCATCCCCTCACCCACTCTACCCCCTCTCTTTTACTTATCCTACATTTGTGAAACAACTAAAGAGTGGGAGGGATTATAAAAAAGGGCAAGAGGAGGGGGGAAATATCCACTGAAGCTTAATTCATTCCTTCCTTCTGTAAAGTGTAGCCCCAGGGGACAGAACTTCACTTTGCCCTTAGGCTCTTTAAGGCTGCTAATTTCATTTAGCTGTAAAAATGATTTTCTCCCTCCTTTCTCCAACCAACCCCATTTCTCTGTCACCATCTTTCTTTCACTAGTTTCAAGATCTGGTTAAAAATTGAGGACATTGATTGAAAAACAACGTATCACCCCTGCAGATGCTTGCTTCATTAATCTGAAGATAGTGTGTTTTTATTATTATTATTTTTTATGTTTTCAAGAAGGAAGTGACTAATTGGTGTTATTTCCTGCAAGTGTTTTTAAATGATTTTTTAATTGAAACTTTTAAATACATCTTGTGGTCGCTGTATGTGAGAAGCTCAACAGTGTGTGGTTCAATAATCACGCTAGGATGAAGGGCACACATTAAAAATGTTAAAGGAAGCAAAGAGCTTCAACTTCTCCAAGAGAAGATTGATCAACATCCTCCATTTTTACATAGAAAGATGAATTATATCACTTTAGAATAAAGACCCTGGGTGAGAGGTGGGGTACACCTTGGAGAGAATTTCACCCACCCTTCAATTTTTTCACTTTCCTTCAAACCACAAACACCATTAAATTTCATTACGATCATATGGGACATGCAAACACTGGAAAAAAGTAACATTTAACATTTATTGAGAAAGAGAATACTATTAAATTAAATTGCATGGTCTCAGCAATGATAAATAAAAATATTCTAAATTGTTTAACATTTAAAATGTGAGACTTAAAAGGAATTAGCAAGTTTACTTTGTAAAAGTGCAAATAATTATCTTGTTAGGTTGTGTTGCATAACAACAATCTTTAATCATTGCATTTTGAGGTCGGTTTGTTCACAGATATAATGGTAAATGGTTATTTGATGGATCAAATAACCAATTACCATTGTCTGCTTTTAAGCCAATTAAACTTGGACCCCTTTCACAGATTCCACCAAATTCACATTGAAAGACCATTGTGGTGATGTTCTTAACATATGCTGTTGGCTTTTTTTTCCCCCATTGTGGACAATCAAAAAAGATTGTTTCTGGTCTCCATAAATGCTGGATCTGTATGAAGAACCTAAACAACAAAATAACTTTCCAGATGCACCTAATCTTGTCTCTGTGGGGACAATGCCACACAGAGAGCAGATTGCCAGTCCTGGTATAAATGCTTAGTCCACTTTAATCAAACTCTAGTTCATTTGTCTAGAAAGTCTGGTTTGTTTGGGGAGATGTGAATGCACAAACAACCTCTAATGCACAGCAAAAAGGCAAACTCTGGTCCACATAAAAACCTAGGTCTCAGTTCAGTTTCAAAAGAAAAATCCTACAACTACTAAACTTTGACACCACTCCATTTTTATTTACATTTTGTGAAGAAGGAAGTTGTCTGAGGTTTTCGTGTTTCCTTCAATAGTTTTTGGTGCAGTGCCACCACAAGCGAGAAGGTGAACAGGATTTTCACTTAGTTTGGATCATTTGATAGTGCGCTGTGAAGGTGAACAGCAGCAGATGAAAATGTAGCAAATGTTGCAATTTTGGTCACCAATTGAACCAAGTCTACTGGACAGTGAAGTTTGAAAACACCTTTAATGTTTTATCCTTAATGTCCAGTTAGAGGCAACATAAGAGGTGGACCCAATGTGGCTGGCCCGGTGAGGGCCCCAGAGACCAACATGACAAACGAAGAAGCTGCAGAAGGTGGCTGGGAGGCCGGTGGAAGCCATCAGGAAGACCTGGGGCCTCCTGTATAAAGCGTGCATAAGCACAAAAAATGTGCGACGCCATATTTTACGCACAAGTCAGCATGTATAAAAATGAATATTTTTGTAAATGCAACTTCTGGCCTATCTTGAAAATGTGCGGCAGCCACACAAACATTTTTTGTGGACAATAAACTACAAAGTGTCAAAACTCACCTAAATACACTGAAATATGAATACATTCTGTTATTTACAACAAGAAGCATCAAACCCGATATTTTTACATGATTTTGATATTTTATTGTTTGAACGTAAACGATAAGACTGAACAACATTTATCCTTAGACAATAAAATAATATGCACACAAAATGAAGAAAATAAAAAGAAAAGTATGTGAAAACCTCACTCCAATGTAAATAGTACTTTTCCTCAGTTTTTGTCTCTTAAAGATGTAATTGTTCTGTGTGCCGAAGAGCATGAAGTGCATCTATGGGGTCATTTCACTCTGACTGAAAAAGAAAACAGCAGATTAAGTCCAAACAGGTTTGATTATTTTTGAGGTGATCAAGGTGTGCACAATCACATGTATATAAATACGTGTGTTTGTCACACGTGTTCTCTGATGGAGAACATCACCAATGGAAGGATTCAGAGGGAGCGTGTGTTCAGAGATTATATTGATCTGCTGGGAAATGATGATGATGGTTTATTAGTGTTTAGATTAATCTAGACTGATCATCCTGGAGCTCTGAGCAAAACTTAAAGAGCCGTGCGGTACCGGTCCAGCTGCAGTCATCCTTCAGTCAAGCCGCCCGCTTTGTGAATGCGCCTTTATGGACAGAAGTCATATCTATTCTGTAAATGTACGACTTATGCACAATTCTACTATTTAGAATAAATGTCCACATTACCACTCAAATGACTCTTTGTCTGTCTTTAAATCTCGGCTGAATGCTCTACTGTTCAATCAAGCATTTGCCCTTGGATATCTTTATTTTCTTTTATTTAATTTTTTTCTTTAAAATGTATTATTTTTATTTTTTGTGAGGTGACCTTATGTGCCCTGAAAGCACCTTTTAAACAAAGGTATGTGTTCGGGTTTGTGGAGGCTAGCTTCGGGCTTAGCACTTGGGGGCTCGGACGGAGGCCTACTTACTGTGGCTGAAGCCGCTGCTGGTGCTGGACGGGAGGTTGGAGCTGTGGAGGAAGATGAAGAATGTGAAGTGACTTCCATCGAATTCACTTCCTGGTTTCAATGGAAGTGGTTTCACTGCCATTACGGCCAGAGCTACCTGCTGTTCCCACCTCGCCTCCTCCAACACCTCAAGCCCAGTGAAGGTCTAATTCTCTAAGGCTAACACACATCTGATTGCTATTCTGAGGCAACCAGATGTGTTTTAGCAAGCAGAGTATGGTTTCGTAGTAGAGTCTATGCAGTTCTTGATTGTAGATTTTACATAATAACTCTTTCTGAAAAAGCAAATCTGCTGGGTCCATGTTGTGAATGTTTGTCCTTTCTGAGACCTCATGGTTACTTTGGTCGGGTCCTTCTGTTATAAAGTGTGGTGGTTTGATAATAAATAATAATAATGCATTTTATTTGTAGGCACTTTTCTGGATACTCAAGGTCACCTTATATAGTTTGACATAAAAGCAAACACAAAATTTAAATGTATAGTAAAAATGAGTACAAAACAAGATTTAAAAAGACAATGCAATTGTAATCAAAGACCGTAAGCTACTTGAAACAAATGGGTTTTGAGTTTGGACTTGAAGTGTGGCAAAGAGTCAGTGTTACGGAGATCAGGTGGGAGTGAGATCCAGAGCTTGGGAGCAGAGCAGCTGAATGCTCTGCTCACTATAGTGACAAGACAGATGGGTGAACAGAGAGATGAACAGAAGAAAAGGATCTGAGGATATAGGTGGGTGTAGCAATGTGAAGGAGCTCCAAAATATATGGGGAGGGGATGAGGTTGTGAAACGCTTTGAAAATTAGGAGTATTTTATAGTTGATGCAATATGAAATGGGAAGCCAATGGAGTTGTTGTAAAACAGGTGTGATGTGATGAATTGAAGGGGTCCATATGATGATACGAGAGGCTGAAATTTGAAGCAATTGTAATTTATGGAGAGTTTTCTGTGGCAGATCAAAGAGAGGAGAATTACAGACTGTGGACCAGAACAGCAGTGGAGTGAGGAGTGAGAGAAGGACTGAGACAATGAGTATTTCGGAGATGGATGAAAGCTGACCCAGTGATATTATTGACAAGGGAGGCAAAAGGGTGCTGTCGAGGATGACACTCAGACCTTTAACCCGAGGGGAGGGAAAAATGGAGGAGTTATCAACTGAAATGGAGGTTATTAAATTGACTTAGCACCAATTAAGAAAAGTTCAGTTTTATTGCAATTTAATTTAAGAAAGTGTTTAATTTCAAGAAGACAATCAGTGAGGGATGAAAGTGGAAGCATAGAATTAGGTTTGGTTGAGAGATAGAACTGGGTGTCATCCGCATAGCAGTGAAACTGAATATTATGTTTGAGAAAAATATAACCAAGGGGGAAAAGGTAAATGATAAACAGCAAGGGTCCCAGGACAGAACCCCAGGAAACACCTGAGGTAACAGGAACAGGATGAGAGGTAAGCTGAGGATGGACGCGGTGAACCCAGGTAGTAGAGGAAAAATTATGGTTTTAAAAAAGTTTAAAAAAAAGTGCAAAGTCCAGGCACCACAGGTGAGCAAAAGGCAATTGCTCTGACAGTGGTAACAACTGGAGAACTCATACAGCTGGACAGCAATGACACGATGTACGACTAGAACCCAACGGGGAGACATAGACACAGGTGGGATTAAATACACAGAGAGTAATCAGGGGAAACCAGGGAGAGCTGGAAACAATCAAGGGGTAGACGGGACAAGATGGACTAATTAACACACAGAAAACCAAATCCCTACAATTATAAACCGCTCACTGTGTAATATTTTAGTATTGAAAAAACTTTATGTTTTGAGTTATTCCACTAGTGGGATCCTATTATGGAACCACATTGGAGTTTACTGAGCTCTTTCACAAATGGTTATAGTGACTGAACATTTTACCAAAGCTGTGTTAGACTTAAGATCACAATTAGTCATCTCTCTGCAGATTTAGATTTGAAAATATTAAAATATTAAAATTCAACCAAGATTTTTCTTTCTGTAAGGAAATGAGAATACGGCATGTCTGAAAGACAGTGAAGCAAAGCAGTATCAGCATTGAAAAAACACACTTAATTCTTTTTATTTACAAACAAAATGGCATGCTGAAATGATTTAACCTTCTCGAAGAAAAAAATATCTTTTGTGGCATTTGAGCAATCAAAACTTTATTATAATTGTTGATATTCTCCAAGAGTTTGGTGTTAGAAGGCCTCTTTACCACCACTCTAATCACTAAAATCCTACAGAATTAGGTGAGGACTCTGTTTGGAATTGTACTTCCAGCAGATACATATCGGTTATATGAATCTGCCAGTGGTATGAATACTTTGGGCTTACCTGTAAATGTGCCACTTCGATATGATGTAAAGTGTTGTGAAAGTAAAGTGAAAAAAATTGATAAGTTTTACAGGTAAAAAAATGACTTAACATTATTTGGTATATTTGTCCAAGTCTGTGCTAATTATATATTTACACAAACCTTATGTTCAGAGAATTACTATTATCTAATATAAAATCCAACTTTGCACCAAATGAACTTAGAAGTTACAGAATTGTTAGTTTAAGAAGAAACAAGTGCAGGCACTTTAATCAGTGAAGTAGAACAACAAAAACAAAATGACAACATCCTCTCTGTGCCAGTAGCCACCCTGAGGCCAATCACAGCAGCAGGGATCAATACCACACACACACCCCTATACACACTCACACACACCCCCCCCACCCACCCAGACATGCACATGCCCACACCCCACACGCACACACGCACGCACGCACGCACGCACGCACGCACGCACGCACGCACGCACGCACGCACGCACGCACGCACGCACGCATTGTATGTCTTTTTATCTTCACGAGAACTTTGCATTGACTCCATTCCCTTTTTATTCATTTCTGTAGCCTAATGCCCTTTGTAGACCTTTACTCTTAAGACACATTCACAGTCAGGGAGTATCACATATTTGGGGATTAATTTTGCTCCTGGCTGGTCAATTTAACAAAACTAAGCCAAATTCCGCTTTTAAAGAGAGTTGAAAATGATCTTGCTAAATAGTAATCTCCACCCATATTACTCATGGGAATGGCTGTTTCAATAATGATGGTTTTGCCTAAAGTCAATTACTTATTCTCAATGATCCCAAGCAAATGTCATATGAGTGGTTTGGTTATCTGGACTCCTCCATCTCTAGATTTCTTTGGAAAGACAAACCCCCTCGTATTAGCTTAAAGTGCTACAGAAGAGTAAAGATAAAGGAGGATTAGCTCTCCCTTAGGAAACTGGGGGATTTGTGTGGTTGGCTTTCACTGTTTCTAGAGCCTTAAGTCTCCAATGTAGGACAAAATGGGACCGGAGCTGGCAGATGAAGTTGAACAGGTGTGCTTTTGTGTATCTGTCAAATATCAAGTCATCACCTGGAATATATTAGTAGCTGGCTGCCCCTTTTGTTCACCTGAGTGGTGAACAAAGGCCCTTTGAGTTCCCTCGTGATAGTCTGTGTTAAACTCTTGCCAAGATCTTTTTGTGTTTCTCCACTTTCAAAGAGACCCTCGAGCTGAAATCAAGTTTTATCCCATGTGTGCTCCTGGATTTCTTGCCACAAATCATTTGCAAAAACTATAACCTTCAAATCTCCATTCCACAGCGAGCAACCTTAAGTCTCATCATCATCTTCATCCTCTGTGCAACCTCTCTGCCCTCCAACGCTTCCATCTGCTTCCGCTTCAAGCCACACCATTGCACCCTGCATCTATCGTCTACAAAACCACTACACACACACCCACACCCCCACACCCCCACACACACCCACCCCTACGCACGCCTGCACACGAAAACCTTTGGACTCCCTGCTCCCCTAAGGGGAATGAGAGGGATGAATTCCGCTCATGCCCCTTGGTGTTCATGCCCTTTGACTCTGCCGTCCCATGTCCCCAGAAAACGTCTATTCCAAGACCTTCTTCACATTCATTGTCCTTGTCTTTAAATAAATCCTTTAAACTTTCTTCTGGTCTTCTATCTGGTCTATTATTATGAATGTGGGTCAGGTATTTAACCAAAACAATGACAATGGTGGACAAAGTACTCAACTCTTGTACTTCAGTTAAAGTATTGCTATTTATGGTGAAATCTTGCCCAACTACAAGTAAAAGCTGCTTGGTCAAAAGTTTACTCAAGTTCTGAACTACTTTTGAAAATACTTTAGTATTCAAAAGTACATGCATGTGAAAATACTGAAGTACAAATATATGTTATAAAATCAGTACATTGCGGTATTGTTTTCTGAGTACCTTTACAGAACCTTGTAACTTGCTGAAACCACCTGATAATACATTGACATGTGGACTACTCCGCTACATAAAGACTACACCACCTGTAAAAACTTAAGCATCAAAATGTAATGAAAATTACTTCATCTTTTTCTTTTAATTTAAAACATACTTCCTTTCCCCACAAAAAGGAGAAAAAACAGACTTTTTCTACCAACAAACAGCAACACGTAATGCCATGATTAACATAGAAACTTACAGATATCTAATGTCAATTTAAGTGGACATGAGTGTTCTGGTTTCTCCGCTTGAGTTTCTCCAGCCGTCTGCATTGCTAAGTTTTGAATAGAAGTGGGAGCTCAGCTCACAAAACTTTATGAGGATGAAATAATTCCAAATCCCAGGAGACTGTGATTGGTTCCCCTTCTTGGGAGAAGGGGAATGGCATTCCAGTAAAGAAAAACAGTAACAGTAAACCTATGATTAACCAAAAGGAAGGAGTAACAACAAGCTACCTAGAAATGTAGTGAAGTTGTAAGTACAATATTTGTCTTTAAAATATAATGGAGTGAAAGTCATAAGTTCCCAAAAAATAAATACTAAAGTAAAGATACTCACAAAATGTACTTAAATACACTACTCAAGTAAATGTACTACATTTGTGCACACAACTCACGTGCGGTCATAAATACGCCTTAGCCTACAGGTTACAACAGATCTCAATATGGTTAAAACCCCGTAACTCTCACCACTGAAAAATACAACGGAAAAACAAAACTGCGGCATTCTGCTGCGTGTTAAGGGGTTAATGATAGCCATTAACTTCACAGAATTATGTTGTTCCTTCAGCTGGAGAATAATTAAATCTGTTGATTTATTCCAGCTCATACCTGTTTAAGTCATGCTGTTAGGGGTTCCTGGCAACCAGCACCTAAGTTGGAATTAATGTGTGACGTTCTGGTGGATCGGTAACTCCAATACCAAGTTCAGCACATGGTGTTTCCAAGAGCAATGCTTTAGGGAGTCTAAATCGACATATAAGCTAGTCATCATGGGCCAGAAGACTTTGGTGATCCCTAAAAACGCTTTCCGTCCTGATTCTTTCAGTCACGTCTTCATTTTTACATATTTTTGGTGTTTGTATGGGAAGAACCCACAAAATCCTCTGATGCCAAACTAACTTGGCCTCATTTTCTAATTCCACTTAAATTTTTACTTACCTTCATACTAAACTGAAATCAAGCCATAATTTTATTGGTTCAATATTTACTTGTAGATTTTTATTGTTTTCATTTTTTAGTAATTTTAGTTCACATCATCTTTTAATTTTTTACTTAGTATTTTTGTTGAGAGTTACTTGCTTAGTAAATTTGTTGATATAAATAATTAACTGTAACCTTGAATTTTTTATTTTAAACTTGTATATGGAGAGAATTTGTCCTGGTAATCATATGATGCCCGGACTTAGTAATTTTGACCTAAATTACTAGTTTTGTTAATTGCCGTTGAAAATGATTTCTAGTTATTCGTACTAGTCCTATTGCTGCACAAAAATGCTTTGTGGACAACCACAGAGGCCAGAAAGTGAAAACATGCAGCTGGACTCAGTTTACTACTGATCTCTGCAAGCAAATGGTTGCACTGGAGTGAAATACAAATGTACACCAAACATTTGCAATTTTTACTTTCCAAAAACCCATTCACCTGTCATTATCTTTGTACTTCATGATTATACATCACTTTTTGTTAGTTATTCAGATAAAATCTTAATAAAATACACTAATGTTGTTAGATGTAGTTAGACAAAATGTGAAAAAGTCTGAGATATGACTTGCAATGCCCCCCCCCCAAAAAAAAAAAAAAAAAAAACCTGCCCCCTTAGAATAAACAGTTGTCTCGGTCAATATTCAAACATGAGAAATACTTATTGTGAGAGCAACAGTTTTGACCACCACCAGTCCAGTCTTAAAGAAAATGAACTAAAACGAGAAAAATAATAAGGCAGAGATAATATAAGAGTACTCTCCAAAATTGTCTAAATTATTTATAAAAGAAAAAATAAAATCCTGCAACTAAAATGTGTACATTCATCCTTTTATGGAGTTTGTACTTACTTATTAAATCAGCCTATGTCCTGACAAGTGTGTTTTATTCTTGGTAAGCTGAAATTGATTTTCTGACACATGAAATGAAAAACACAGAGTGGTGGGGGAACATACCTATTCAGTTATGCAAAGAGTCAAGGTTTGTTAAATGTTCATTCTTTCAATCGAGAAATGAAAATAATCTAGAAGAAGACTGAAAAAGAGAAGTTTTATATGTCTGACAGAAGTGAAGGAAGGAGAGAAAAATACATACTGAAGAAGATAGCAGTAGATAGAAATGCCCCAGGCTGCATTTACTTCAATGTGAATGACTGAACAGGTGCATTAGACCAGAAATGTCTCTCTCTCTCCTCCTCTCTTTATCGCCATAGACACACACACATACACGCACACAAGTTTGTATTTCTACACATATTCTAACTTCTATTCATTTTAGCTACTGAACTTATGCCTGACCCTAAACACAACCCCTAACTCTTGTGGCGATGTATCCTGGTCTTCTTCTGGCTTTGAGTTTCCCTTGGTCCTATACGACCTGCTCCTCTGTCTGTAGCTGCATTTCCATTACATATGTACCAAATCTTTCTTTATATTCTTCTAATGTTTAAAAAACATGATTTCACTATTGCAGTGTTTCTCTTAAAAGAGAAATTAAATTAAAATGACGTAAAAAAGCTTGTTCACACAATAAGTCAGCAAAAAACATGGCAGCACTTCCCCTCACTGGGCTGTCACCTTATTGTGGTGGAGGGGTTTGAGTGTCCAGTGAACCTAAGACCTATGATGTCAGGGGTTTTATGCCCCTGGTAGGGTCCCAGGTGAGGAACCAGACAAAGCACAGCCCAATGACCCTTTATGACGAATAAAACGTTTGGAATCAGTATTCCCTTGCCCGAACGCGGGTCACCGTGGCCCCACTCTGGAGCTGGGCCTAGAGGTAGGGCACCTTGGCGAGTGCTTGGTGAATGGGCTTTAACCCGTGGAGCCCAGCCGGGCTCAGCCTGAAGTGGAGATGTGGATTTCCTTTCTCATGGGCTCACCACTTGTGGGAGGGACCAAAGGCGTCTGGTGCAGTGTGGGATGGGTGGGGGCTTTGGGTGGGGACCTTGGCGATCTTATCCTAGGCTACAGAAGCTGGCTCTTCGGACATGGAATGTCACTTCTGGTGGGGAAGGAGCCCGAGCTAATGTGTGAGGTTGAGAGGTTATGGTTAGAAATAGGCGTTGTAGTGACAAGACTCTTGTATTTGGGAGTATGCAGCATTTTAGGGAAATTGTAGTCAGCGATTTTACTGAAGACATTTAAATGACACACAACTTTTTCCAAACTGTAAAATGCTGTGGTGAGAGCTATGGTGGAGCCAGCTGCACATTATCAGAAAAAGACAACACAAAAACAGACTGTCATCTTCCTACTGCTCTCTGTCATCTTCTTTGTAGTTTTCACCAGTAGTAACATCCAGCTGTTGCTCACGTGACTCGTGAGATGCGAAAAAAGTGTTTCCATTGCAGTTTTGCAAAATCATAATGTAAAACCACCAATTTTAATGCAAAAACACAAACCCATAACCATGAGGGTTTTTTTTTTTTTAAAGTGGTGTGTTTCCATTATGTGAATACATTCAATTTGGGAAATTTTTGGTTAATGGAATCACATCGTCTCCTGCTTCTGCTGAAAAGATGTCTTTGCCATCTGCGATATGGATTTAGTGCTCACGTTTTGATAACTACACTTGGTTTGGATATTCAGTCCATTTATTAGATCTTTATTGGAGGTAAGGACAGGTTCTGTCTTATTGTCAAACCACAAGTTAGACAGTTACTTCACTGGATTGGTTAGACCCTGAGAAGAGAGTATTGACATATGTACAGTATCCTGTGCATGGTGTGGTGCCAAATTTTTGTTAAAAGTAGATAGGAGCACTATTTACATTCATCATGCGCATATATTATGCTCCATAAGTGCAGTGAATGTCCCATGTGCGCACAATTCAGTGACCACAAGTACCAAATGTGTACTTTCTCAACACCTCTAACAAACTTGTTTCTCTTCTAATGAATCAATCTTTCTAGTAGTATTTTAAGCAATGCAAAGTTTTTCTTTGATCTTTGGATGAATATTGTTGTTTAAAACTTTTGCACAAAAGTGTACAACCTAAACAACACAATATTATATGTTGAGGTGATTGAGCCGCAAAGAGAGAAAATCTATTTAGAGAATCATTTTATTCCAAATGTTTGGTGTGCTCTCAATACAAATGTGTTTTTAGGATTTAGTAACTTTATTTGATTTATTTGTGATGTAGGAAAGTTCCATCATCATGAAATGTTAGAAATTATATCCCAAAAACACTTTGACTTTAACACTTTAAATTTTCAGTAAAATTCACAAATGTTCATTGTGACAAACCAAAAATTCCAAGCATTACCCATCATTCCAAAGTACAAAAGTCAATAATTGACTTACTAGATGATTTCTGACAGTCAAGAACATTTTTAATTAGACATTCACAATTTAGTTATGTGTAATTGGGCAAACATATTGTGTCAACCCCCACCCTCCTCAACACACACAAAAAATTTAAATTTCCGAAAAACAAATTTAATTACAGTGAATGGCCCCATTTGAAGCGACCAATCAAATGGAGAAATTCCTACCTCACAAGGATACAACAGTCTTAAACGAGCCAATAAATAAGTCAGGAAACACAATTTACAAGAGAGAACATAAGGTCGCTAATGGGTATAGACCACATATACCACAATGTGGGGATTAATGATGAAAAAGGGAAGAAAGAGGGTGAGGAAGAGTGAGAAGAGGGTGAGGGACCTCTTTGCATGACTTCTTTGTTAACCACAAGACTTAAGGGACATTGCCTCACACACACAGGACGTCTGTCACATCATGATTTACAGACATGCACCATCCATTTTGCCCATTAAGGCAGAAGAAATATTAATATGGTTTGGAACGAAGAGGGTTAGAAACAGCTTTTTTTATATATATACAAAAGAGCTGAAAGTCAGTGAAGGGGTGTAGTGGCTCTACGTTCAAGAAACTGAAAGCAGATGATATGCATCACCAGTTTGTGAGCTTATTAAATTCTTTATGAACATTTTTACATTATGTCGCTACAGTGACAAATGTGATATACCAGCTCAATGTAGTGCTTAGATGGGCAATATTTATTTTTTGAGCTTTTTGTCACATTATAATGTTATTCCCTCAACAAAAATGTACCTGAAGTGTTGCTTGGATTCTTTCATGCATGTTTGAGAAATCCTTTAATCTCTGTGACAACCATTAAGCTGTGCAAAACACTTGGGTGGACCTACAAACAAAGCTCCTCCTTGGAGATACAGTTTCCAAGTTCCAAGGGTCCTCCTCACAGGACAGCCTTCCCCACAACTCCCCCAACTAGCTTGTAGAAATTAGCAAACACCTGGTGCTGGTGTTTGCATCTTTTCAGTGTAACACTGGTTAAAATGTTGTTAAAGTTCATAGAGGAACAATGTGATAACTTCCTGAAAGCAGAGTTTAAGAAAAAGCAGGAGTTTATAAAGGGACAGAGATCTAGTTTCAAGGCGTTAAATTACAATGTCAAATTTCTTTTAAATTGTATTTAATATATACAGTATTTTTATAACAAATGAAGGTAACAAAGCTGCTTGACTGATCAATAAAATGGCACTGTGTACAACACATAATACTGCTCCTTTAACTGAGAAGTGGTTGGAACGGGATAGAAATTGATATTTTACACAAAATTAGTAAGCTTAAAGATTTTCACGTTTCTATTGCTAAAACTAGGCCAGGTTCAGGAACTGTACCTTTGCCCCATCATTCTATCTAATGATTTTCATGGGTTTCTATGCTGAATTTGTGGATGTTTGTAGATGTGCTGTACTCTCACCAGATCCATCCAGTGACTTACAGCACTATTCAAAAAATGTAGGTGTTGATGATCCCTCTATATCAATGTTAGAGAACTCCTTCCAGATGTGGTTTAGCAGCTTCTAATTTTATATAGACTATATATATCCCAATCTATTGACTAACTGGGGCTGGTGTTCATTAGAGAACTCATCCAAAGACTAATCAATACTGCCCTGACTAGGACACATATGTATCAACATGTAGATGCAGATGACACTGAAGGCCAATTTAACTGAACACACAAATATATATTTAGTTCATTGAACATAATATATCTAATTTCATTGTTTATGTTTGTTTTTCTTTAGTTAATGGCATTTTTACAATTAAAACTCTTTTGTCTCACAGAAACCTGGTTGCATTAGGAAGATTATAAATAAGTCAACATTTCATTATGAATTTTTTCATGTTCCTTGATATACTTGCTGAGAAGAGAAAAAGTAGAAATCAGATTTGATTAATTTATGAACTAATTGATTAATAATATTAAAAAGCATGAAATTATATAGTAAGTAAAAATAAACCCACATGTCCCCCTCTGGACAACTTTGATCAGTTTCTTTTCTGCCATTTAAACTCAGACTGGCACAGCTCCTGTGGTGGGAGGAAATTTTAACCTCCCTGGAGATTCTTCTATAATCTGTTCTTCACATTGTTTGGCCAGTAGTACACGTGTTTTAGAGTATTTAACAAAATGCTGTCCCGTTTATTTTGCTCTAATTTAAATCAGTCATGGTAAAACAAGTCCTTTGCCCAAAACTCCCTTTGAATCCAACTGCTTTTCTTGTTTTTTTTAAAGTATTCAGATTTAATTCAATTCAAAAACACTTTTTAAATCCCAAATGGACACATACCCAAAGTTCTTCAAAGAGCTGCTGATAGCTGTTGGCAGGAACAATCTCCTGTAATGGTCGCGTGACTGCTTGTCAACAACAAGCTGTCCTCAGTCTCTTGGAGAAGATCAGGGTAGGCCATAATTTTCTTAATTTTATTAAGAATTCTTCTGTGAAATGTAATTTGCAGTGGTAATAGTCTGTATACTATCTAATGCTCTGTCCAGAAAAGAGCCAGCCTTATTCATGAAGTTGTTTAACTTTTTAAAATTCCTGGAGACGATTTTGCTATCCCAACAGATGATAGCAGAATAGATTGCACTCTCCACAAAAGACATACAGCAGAAAGGTAGCATCTTACTGCAAGCACTGAAGACTCTAAGCTGCCTCAAGAACTAAGGTCCACTCCATCCCTGTTTTTTTTTTTTATTATTATATCAGCTGTGAGTAGTTTTTCACATCTTTGACCACTCATGAATTCACCTGAAATATGTTGCCAGACCATCAAAGGGTGATAAAGAAATAACAATTATGCTTACACACTCACACTTAAGTACAACTTAGAGCTAAACAGATTTAAATTAATATATTAGTTGTGGAGCTTATATGCCTATTTATTTAACAAATCAGTGCACTCAATGACACACACTGTTCTATATTTTCCTTCTATATTTCTGGTGCTCAATAATGCTTTTTTCATTTTGAGACAGAATGTCTGAAAAGTGCTTTCTAATTTCTTCTAATGAGATATGTAGTGCATTACGAACATTTCTGCTTTCATCCCAGCACTGATAGCACTTGTTTCCTTGTTTGACCCCACTTTAACCTAGGAAGTTGCAGCTGGAGGAGTGTTATGTCTAAAAGAAGGCAGGGGTCAACTGGTCAGGAGCCTCCCACTGGGCTCTCCCAGGGTATTCTTTAACTCCTACATTTGTGATTCTATGGCTGATCTGACATCAAAATTAACACCAGCTAGTAAATTAATGAAACTTATAAAACAAAAATAATACTAGATGTTGTGAACAATTAAAACAAAAAACACCAAAACAAATAGTTGTCAGAATCTCAACACAAATACGATGTGCAAAGATTATTTCAAAGTAAAAAAAAATACCTAAAATAATCAGCAAAAATAGATATGATAAAATTACGAATAACAAAAAAATAATAAATATAGAATAAAAAACATGACAGATTATACTTATTAACCTCAACTAAGGTTAGCTTGGTGTCTTTAGTGTACTTTTTAAAAACTCTCAGCTGTCAGCAGATTTTCAGAAAGTGAGCATTATATTTCCCTTTGCTGTGGCACACTGCAGTGAATTTATTATCTCCAGACTTCATTTAGTTAACAGAATTGTTCTACTGTGGCAGGCAGTTTTACTCCAGAAAATACAATAAAGTACATGTAAAAAATATAGTCTTTTTGCCCACCAGCATTGTGCACAATGCACGCACGCAAAATTTCCAGATATAAACAATAACATGCAGGGGGTTTAAAGGAGGATTGTATTTGCATTTTTTAATGCAAATGTGAGCATGGAACATTAATTGCATAAATGGGAATACACTTCCCATTTATAACAAAATTCATCTCATGGTGCTTTGAGGAAAGGGAAACAGGCCTAATTTATGTCCAGATGAAATTAAGTGTACAAGATGGTGAATGTGACGATGCATGCAAGAGTCAGGGATTAGTTGGGTGTGATTGTATATTTTCATATAATCTTCCAACCTCTAACTCACATTCTCGAATACAGATATTTAGCAATTCATATTTGAAAGATAGTGCTTATGAAACTGCATGTACTTAGCCCCTGATTCCTAAAAAATTACCAAATTACTAGTTGTAACTGATATTGTCCAAGTTTATTCAAACTTGGGCAATATTAGATGGTGATGGCTGAGGGCAGGAAAGATCTTCTGCAGTCTGTACTGACTAAGCCTCTGTCTGAAAACATTGTTGTTGTGTAAATGTCTCATCGAAAGTATTTTTTTTTATAAAGAAATTCTTAAAACAATCTTTTCCAGAGGTTCCAGGGCAGTGTCCAAAACGGAACATGCCATCTTCATCAGCTTGTTTAGTCATTTATAATCCCTGGGTCAGATGTTGCTACCACAACAGATGATGGCAGAAAAGATTGTCAACTGACTGTCAATGACATACTTTTAGAATTAGCACCTTGCTACACATCTTGAATGATCTTAGTTTCCTCCACAAGTCCAGTCTGCTCTGTCCTTTCTTATAGACAGCTTCACTGTTGCATCTCTAGTCCAGTCAGTGATCACTGAGGTATTTGTATTGCTTCACCAACTCTCCACTTCTTCTCTCAAATAGAAACAGGATCTGATCTTACTCTGTTTCTCTTTAAGTCTGAAATGATATCCTTTGTTTTAATTACATCCAAAATAAGATGACTGTTTCCACACCATGGCACAAAGTGGTCCTCTAGATCTCTACTCAGCCTATATTAATATAGTTTTTTTTATATAGTGCATTTTTGACCACCCAAAGCGCTTTACACACTGATCGGTAGGCAATTTGGGGTTAAAGCGCCTTGCCCTAGGCACATCGACATGTGGAAGCGAACCTAGTATCTTCCGATTGCAAGACGACTACTCTTACCATTCCGCCACAGTCGCCACATCTTGTACATCTCTGATACACCTGAGGACCTGAAGGTGTCATAGTGAAAAGGAAGGGTCAGAGTATAATCTCTGTGGCTCTCCTGTATTTTTGACCGTCAGGTACACAATCCTTCAGTCTCAAAAATCATGTTTTTAAGATTAAAGAGCCCTGTTTAGGTGGTGATGCAAACATTGCCTGTAAAGTTCTTGCTCATATCACGTTTTCTGCATTATATGTCACTATGGAGCAATTTGTCACATCTGTTTTTAGTTTAAAGTAGCTGTTGTCAATAATGGTATTAATTATGAAGCAAACAAACTAGTATGCTGCTGATACAACTTAGCATGCCAAAGAAATATGTGCAGTGCATTACCATGCAGCTAACGCTATCCTTCAACTTATTCAACAGTGGGTTTATTTACTATAAATATTTAAATAATTTATTTTTGACTTTCAAACCAAGAGCTTTTATTTTTATAAGTTATGTAGTTAGTCACTGTTTGTTACATCTTTAATTTGATGTAACAAACATCAAATTAAAGATTTGATGTTTAAAACTTTAAACATCAAGATTTAAACATCTTGATGTTTAAATCAAGATGTTTAAACAGCTTGTTTAACTTACTCCTACTGTGTGCTACTGCACACACAAGGAAATCATTTTGTAACCTATGTACTTCATTTGTAGTAGGGCTTGTTGTGCAGAATGAAAGAGCAAGCAACACATTCTGCCTTCTTTCCTTTAATCCAACTTAACTTGTGTCCCAAAAACCGAGCGGACCCACCAGGACTTCCCAGATTAGCCACGTTCTCTTGATTACTCAGTAATGGCCTGATACCTAGAGAAAATGGGAAAAACAGGCAAACTCCTCACAAAAAAGCCCTATTCCAAGGAAGATTCAAACCCAGGAATTTCACAGTTCCATCCATCTCACAGTTACCTTAACAAAAATGTTACACCACCTTTTTATTTGAAGTTCTGTATAGTTTATATGTCTTGGGTTGACATGCTTTGATTTCCTTTTTTTTTCTTATCAGCTTAATCTTGGGTTTAATCAGTAATGAAATATTGTTTTGTGGCTTTATAAACTTGAGGTATGGGAAATTTACAGTCATAGTGACAAGAAAGTACATCCTCAGTTGATTCTAGTGTTATAAATGATTAAGTAAAGTATGAATGATTAAGTAAAAACGTAATCATTCATATCACTAAAATCAACTGATGGTGTACTTTCTTGTCACTATGACTGTAAATTTCCCATTTCCTTCTTTTGCCTTAGAAATTGTTTTCTGAAGGTTGATTTGCATCTTTTTTATTCTTTTTGCTAATTTATTTCTGTTTGCAAATTTTGAACAGTCCTCTTGAACAGTTTGTCAACCAATTTTTCTTTGCGACATTGCTTGGATTTCCCAGCCATATTATATACGCCTTTTCATAACCGAATCAGATTATCTCAATCCTCCACCTGCTGTGGTTGTGTGTGTGAGGATTCAGAAGACAAAAAGAAAGCGTGTTATCAAGCAGCAACAGTGTTTAACAGAGGAAACTCCACAGGTCTGGGACTCGCTGATTTAAAGGAGGTGATCCTGGAATATGTAGCAACATCCAGAAAGACTTGAATGCTCTGAGGCAACTCTGCTATTGGCGGTTTCTCACATCATAACTTATCAGCATCAAACACACCCATGTAGAGCAAACAATGCCTACCTGTTATGTCCATGTCTTTTCTTTGTTGGTCTTTTCAATGTGACTCAGGCTCATGTTCTGTTTTAAACCTAACATTCTGTTTTTGAATATTCACTGTATTCAAAATTAGTTTGAATAGAGTGAATTGTTTATGATTAATGAAAGGGCTCAAAATCAGGATCAAGTAAATGTCCTTCTTAAGTTTGTCACAGATTGCTTTGATTAACTTAGAATATGTGTCACAAGAAGATTTAATCTCCTCTTTAAAAATAACTTCCTTCCCCTACTGGAACAGTGCAAGCAAACACTGTCAAGATGGTCTCCAATATTTGTGTTTGTAGTTGGTGGAATTAACGCAGCAAAAATGATGCTACTTCCAAAATTTCTAGATTTATTTTAATGGCTTACCATTCTGATTATCAAATCCTTTTTTAAAATATCTGGATTCTTTAATTATTTTATTTATATGGAATGTAAAAAGTAAAACTGAGGACATTCTTTTTATCCTACTTCCTGTCAGGTGTAGGAGACGCTTCTACCTGGAACAGTCATCATCTGTTTGAGTCACCATGGAGCCTCATTCGAAGAGGAAGGTAGACGGGTAAAGAAGGTGAACAAACTATGACAGCATTATTTCCTGAAAACCTTCCAGACAACTCTGTTAATAGGTTTTTATCTCAAACCAACATCTAGTGGCATAATATCAGTTGCGTACCACTTTATTTTCAAATGTACTGAACATCCTTTTCATCCCCTCTATTATGTCCTTAGCGCAGGTCAGACCCCCACAAACCAGCATACCTAGCAGCCAGGTGCGTGAACAAGTAAATAGTAGTTTAAATAGTTTAAATAGTAATTGGAAAGAAAACCTCTGATTAGCACAAACACAAAATATTGTTAGGTTCTGGGGTTGTTTGAGTTTGGTTTTTGTCATTTTTTGTGTTCCTTAGTTTTTCTCTATTTGTTCTTTCTTAGTGTTTCTAGTTTATTTCTAGTTTCTAGTTCTTCTTTGTCTCTCTACTTTAATTGTTTCTTTAGTGTAGTTATTCTTTAGTGTCATATTAAACACTAATCTAACACTAATATTTAGTGTTAGATTATCTTTAATATAACAATAATCCCTGTTTACTCTCCCTCGCCCTCTGTGCCACTGTCTCTCTCTCTCGTCAGCCTGTCTTCTGCTCTCTCCTCTCACACCTGCAACCCGTTTCTAATCAGCTGTCTGTTCTTTGTTCAGTATCAACATCTGCTGTATTAAACTCATTCTTAGTTCATCCTTGCTGGTTCTTGTCGTCAACTCCTGTTATATCTCCCTGTCATCATTTTGTTTCTGGATTTCTGTGTTTTGTTTTACTCTGGTTCCCTGCATTCCTTGTGTCTCCATGGGTTTTTTTTGTAAGTTTTTGTTCTTAATTTTCATTAAAAAAACACAAAATCTACTCGATGCCTTTGCCTGCTGCATTTATGTCTATCAACAAGCACACAAGATGACAGTTTTGACAAATTGAAGCTTCCAAAGGTTCAATAAAAGTAGTAATTATTAAAGAAACACTTGTCATCTCTTTATCCTCTAGTTATTTCCCATCCGTCCTCTATACCAGTTTTTCCAAGTATTTCTCTTCTCTTTTCTTCTTTTTATCTCTTAGTAGATCTAGAGCGCTCCCACGACATCAGACCCTGACATGTCGGAACCCTGCTCACAAGAGTCACTGTGCTGAGACTAAGGGGTGAGTAATCGCTATGTCTGTTCCTACCAGCTGCTAAAATACAGCAGTTGATGTGACCTTTGAGTTTCTGAATAAACAGAACAAAAAAAGATCAGATGAAAAGCCTTCTGTCTGATCACTGTGTACAAGCTTTTTACTTCCCTGGCATAAGCTCCTTTATCAAACTGAATTTTAGATTCTTTCACTGAAATCTGAGTTCAAAACTGAGATCTCTAATACATATGAAGGGGATTGTACCTGAGGTGTATTAAGTATAGACTTGCATGAGTGAATATTTGTGCAAGCTAGTACAAAATTATGGTGGTGTGTGATGAAGAGAACCGACCAAATCTGACCTCAGTTATGGCACATTTTGTAAAACACGTTGTAAGAAGTTTATTTAGGGATAAACTTCTTATCCCTGTGCGCCTGTTTTACAGGCACACAGTGCAATTTTATAGCATAATCAATCAAGTGTTAACTTCAGTTGTTATAAAAATGCTATATACGTATGTATATCAAATATAACTCAAAAGAAGTTTTATTTCTTAATTTAACACCTTTACATTTACCAAAATGGCAATGAAATTAAAAACTGAGTAGTTATTCTTAGTGAAACTAGTAACTGCCTTGCCTGCTTGCTGCGTCAATTTTATTCGACATTGTTGCAACATATATACAGTCTAGTGAATTCTTTCCATTGAAATGTTAATGTTGCAGCACAGAATATTCTCCCAGTTTTGCATTAGTTTTAAGCAGACTGTTTAGAGAGGACAACATTGCAAGAAACCCAACACCCCAACCACATTGTTTACCATGGACATGCAGAAGCAGAAACTTCATGCCATCAAAGGCTAATGAGGGGGAAACTATCTCAGAATTTGGTGCATCACTTTCTCTGTCAAGGCATGGATAAAGGAGGAGGAAAATGGAGCAGGGCAAATGTGATAATTGGTCCCATGTGTTTCTGTGTGTTTGTCTAAATGTGTGCATTTGTGTGGAAATATTCTATTTAATTCATAATATTTCTGAACAGGTTTTTTGACAACAATGTTTTGATTATAGACAATTGCAAACACTGTAAGACAAAAGAAAGAAATGAGGAAAAAAGAAAGAAGGAAAGGAAAGAAGGAGAGAAAGGAAGGAAGGTAAAAAGAAAAATAAAATGTTGGAATATTTTATTTACAAACACATCCAAAACAAATACTCATTGTCTCATATTATGTGGTGACAAAACTGTTTTAATGATTGTTTTGAACCTCATTTTATCTTAATTTTTACAAAGGTCTAGTCAGTATAAAAATCCTCATGAGTGCAACATTTTATGTCTCATTATTTGAGATTGTTCAAATCCAAATTTGGATTGTATTAGGTCAAGTCACCTAACAAATGGTGCTTTATGAAGAAAGCAAGAACAAAAATAATGGAATGAAAAACAAAAAACAAATGTTTGTTTTCAGTGTCACAAAGGCATCTCCCATAAAGAAATAGATCATGCATATACTGTTGAATTTCTCAAACCTCCACTGCATATACAGTCTCCCTTACATACTAATATGTGAATGTTTATTCAAATGTGATGTCAGGTTTGATAAAAATCAATAAAGCAATCAAGTTGATGCCATCAAATTGCTGCGTTTGCGGCATTTTGCATTTTCACCGTTGCTCGCATCATTAAAAACAAATCCATCGATGCCACCACCACTGACTTGCTTTTAATTAGTTCCAGCAAACATATTGAACAGTGTCTCAAAGCAAAACACACACACACCCCCGCACGCAAACACACTAACTTTTTTAAGAGTGTGAATCTTTGCCCAGCAATATTGCTGAATTGATTAAATAAATTGTCAAAAAAAAAAATCCTGAAAGATGGAAAACTTAGTTGTTTCATTCAAAGGTGCCAAGTACCTGATTCTCTTTTGTAGACAAAAAGTGTGCAAGACAATACTTCAGCAAGAGAACACATTTGAACACTGAAAATACTTACCTATTGTTTGATTCAATTCAGTTCAATTTAATTGTGTAGTATGTTGGAGTAACATACTACACAATTGTTACTTTTGCCACAATTTATTCAATTCAAACATTTTCAATGTATTTTTCCAGCACTACACGTTGGGGATTAAAACAATACAAGAGAACTAAATTCACTTTTATATATCATTTACCGTTTTGCATTGCATGGCAGGGACAAGGTAAATCACTATAGAGCAAACTTTAGTGTTTTGAAATCCACCAAATACCTCCCAAAACTTTCCAGTGATGCTTAAACCTGAACTTAAGAAGCCTGAGAAATCTGCTTGAACACAAAATTTGACAAGCAGTGACCATATCTGATTTAAAACTAAGAACTAAATTATCTAGGTAATCTTGTCTTAAGTTGCTTTTATAAGGGATATTTAATTCTGTTGCACAATCGCACTAAACCATTGGAAAGAGATGACTGGTGTTTATTTCAATATATATCAACTAAGCAAATTAAACTATTGTTTTTTTCCTCTTATTTCAGCTCCTTTATTATTAATTTTACATTATATTTACAATTCCTATTTGCACTTTCGGACTCATTTGAAAGAGGGTTTGTTGCCATTTATATTTCCATGTTTGACCAAAGTAGACAACTTATAGTTTTTGTCTGTCTCAGTTGGTTGATTATTTGTTTTATGTAACCCGAATTACATTCTAGGATTTGAAATAATCCAAATTAAAGTTAATCTAAATGATCTCTTAAAAACTAGG
>CAEFZY010045403.1:0-41852 GCA_903066815.1 Brachyrhaphis roseni
AGTCGCATATATTAAATATATATTAATTCTTATCACTAATTATCTTGTTTTAACGTACAATGCTATGTACCTATTGCCATCTAGTGATAAGGAAATTGCATGATTACGCCGCTAGTCACTTCTACAGCACAGACACTCGAAAACGGCATATTATTTGCAGATAATTAATTTGTTAGGTGAAATTTGATAATTTCCACGGCACACTTGACGATCACCCACGGCACAGTGGTTGAAAAACACTGCTCTACACATCCCTCATGCTAATATATGTAAATCAATAAAACTGTTTGGTTGCTTTATGATTAAAATACTGATATTGAAATAAGAATGATAAAATAATTGTAATAAGAAAATTCAAAATGTATAAAATTCTATATTATTTTTAGGCTATGTTTTCATTTGCTTTAAGGTGAAAAAAACCCTCCTGTTTCTTCTTCTTTGGTATCATTTGTTTCCAAAGATGAAGCCATTTTTGTCTTTTATAGCTTTTGCTGTGCCGTGAAGTTTCACATTTCAGTAAAAGAAAGGAAAGATTAGACCACTGATTCATAGAAGTTGTAAAATGACATCCTTTAGTTTCTTTTATTAAATTTGATTAACTCAAATAGCCTGCAGTGCTCTAGATCTGAGTGACTATTACCCACTGCTTAACTCTTTAGCCTTTTGTTGAGACCTAAAACAATCAAACATCAAGACCTATGCACAATATATAATTACTTTATGACTTATTTTTTGAGAAATTAATTTTGAATGAACAATTATCCCTTTTAATTAAAGCGTTTGACAGATTTGACACGTAACGAATTTCTAGTGTCAGTGTAAAGGCCACACCAGTACCAACATGGCTGCCACCACCAAGATGGCCGAGGTAGATTCACTTCTTTATCCACACCCAGTGGCCCCACAAGCTGTGTTGGTGATAGATTGGTTACCCTGATCAAATAGTGCCAACATTTAAGATATTTATTGTGTCAAATTTCATAATTTTCCATAATGCGATTTACTAAGCTCCTGTAAAAGGAGTTCCTCATAGCTCCATATTTGGATCACTGCTCTTCAATCTCTATACATAAATTATCTTTAATCCTAATTCACCAAATGCAGAATTAATTTTCATGCAGATGAAAATTATTAATTTCTTTTAGTAATTGAAACTCATGAATGTCTCTAATCTCCTTTGAAGTCAGTTAAATTTAGCACAACTTAAGTTGCTGCTCATATTGTCAAAAAAAAAAGTTGTCAAAACTTGGTAAATTGCATATTTAATTAAAGTATACAAATTGTTAAAATGGGTTTATTAAAAAATGTTAGACATCAATATAAAGCAGAAAAAGACAGAAATGTAAGAAGTCAGCTGCCGTCATTTACAGAAAAGAAAATGAGCTAAAAAGTATTTCGTACAGCAAGAGAGCGATAGTAAAATAAAGGTAGAAAAATGACAACTACAGCAATACATCTGGATAATTTATAGACGCATAAAAGTGTTTTTAAAAAGAATGTAGTAAAAAAATAAACTGAACAAAAAGCAATGCCAGGAAGAAAAAATATATATATATTTTATATATCTATTTCTTCCTCATGACGCTGAGCTACATGCAGAATAAACAGAACAGGTAATGCTTCTGTTTCAATCCAGGAATAAAAAATATAGAAGTGTTTTCTCCTCAAATTAAAAAGTGAACATTTTAGGCCCTATATACCATTAGGTGAAATTTTAAACAACCTCGTGATCAAGCGAACATTTGTGCCTTGGTGAGTTTCTCTGTGTGAAAAATGATCTACTGAACATGACAGTTTTCTACTTGATTTGTTTGCTCCACTAAAACTTGTTTCTCATGGACATTCAGCGAAGGTTTCTGTTCGCCACGCAGAGGCTGGCACGTCCTGTCTGAGTCGTCCGATGTTGAACCAGAGGGACTCTGCAGATGGATGGACCCCAAAACCTGAGGGGCAGAAAGGTCAAAGGTCAGTTATGTAGAAACTGAAAAAGAACTTTAGATTTTTTTTATTTTCCTATGTCCACTTTTAGAGGCAAAATCATTACTTGTGATAATACTTTAGGGAGTTTAACCTCTTTATTGCATACTGGCTATATTGCATACTGGCTAAAATACAGTGACTGTGAGGAATACAGACGTTTTTAAATGTTTTTTTTTTTCAGAGTTGTCTCTAGTAAGGATGTGCTTCAAGAGTTTTAGACACTCTCCGGGTTTTATTACAAATCACAAACAGCGTGGTGCCATGCACTGAAAGCAGCAGAGTCCAACCTACAGGCCACAAACGAGTCTGAAAAAAAAATACTTAGTTTAACTGTTGAATTTTCTCTAAGGTTTGACAAGTTATGTGTAAAGTTTCGAGGTTCTCCTCTCATATTTGATTAACCGCTAGAGTTGCCATGCAAAAGCACAAACTAATTTTACTTCATCCTGTTTTAATTACATTTAATTTTGTAGATACATTTAACATCTAAATGAGTCGTTAAGCATTAATAAATGCTTTACTTACAAGACTGTCTATTTTACAAAACGTATAATAGATTTTCTTTCTTTGAGCCAAGACCTTTTTTTTTATTTATTTACTTTCAGTTCAGTTTCCTCATGTCTGACAGCCTGATGATATTTTTTGTTTGTCAAAAAAATAAAAGTTTGATTTTTATATATTTTGTCATAAACATGAAAAGTGTAAATCTATGTTTACATTTTATTTTGTTGGATGCTAAACAAAGAAGGTTTTCTAAATAAATAAAATAGTTGCTTTTTTGTTGAAGAAGAATCATTATTCAGTTCTCACCAGATTAAAACACTGCAATCTGATTGGCTCGGAGAGGAAAACAGCGCTGTGTGGGTTTGGAAGAGGTATGTGGCTGCAGAGCTGCTCACCTTGTCAGGCTGAGTCTGCCTGGCAGCCAGCCGAGGACTGCAGCGCCTCCCGGTGGTCCTCCGGATGATATACGGACTGGCCTCCCCCAATGGGATATCAGCAAACCCTGAGAGACAAAGTTAAAAACAATGAAATAAAATATAAAAACATGGATCTTTGCTGAATCCTGTGTAATGATCTACTGGTTTTCTCCCAGTAATCCACCAGATCCCCTCACTGACCTTTCTGCACCAGGTCAGGCAGGCCCTCTGGTCTGAACTCTTCATCATCCTGTTCTCCTCTTCCTCTGGGCGTTGCGGTGTTGGCTTTCAGTTTCTTTGTCAGGTTGTGCAGAGCCTCCTGGGCGCCGTCTCTGTCACTGATTTCCTTATGACCCCGTTTCCCCGGAGACAATCCCTGGGGAGAGCTCGGCGTTGTCGTGGGAACCAGATTCTCTATGTTTTCGCTCATTTTTTCTTCCTGGTGTTTGGATGAAGACTTCCTCGCTGAGCGGCGGCGGGTTTCAGGAGGGACCTTGGCTTCACTCACAGGCTGGCTGGCAGTGAGCTGCTCCAGTCGGGTCTTCAGCGCGTCATTGCTCTCCTCCAGCTTGTGGACTTTAACCATCAGGCTGCAGTATTTCTCCATGCTCTCATCGGCCTCGGTGCTTTTCTCCTCCAGAAGCCCGTTAACCTCGTCCAGCTCCTTCCTGATCTCCTCCAGTTCCCTTTCCTTCTCTGCTCTCACTCCCTCCAGAGCAGCCGCTCGCTCCTTCACCTCTTCCTCCTTTTGCTTCAGTTCTTGTCGTCTTTCCTCAGCCTCTGTCGTTTTTTTCTCCAGGGCGATTTTCAGTTCTTGCACTTCTTTCTCCCTGACCTCTGCCTGCGCCCTCAGCTGGGTCGCTTCAGCCTGAAACTCCTCACTGCTTCTTCCTTCTTCCGAAACAAGAGATGGCAACATTTACACAGAATGCATGAGACAAGTTTACATCAACTTAATTTTTAGCTGCATCTCATTAAATTAGGGTTTCATTTAATAAGTTTCATTTAATGCAAAAAGTTAAACTTGTATAGATTGAGATGCTAAATGTATATTTCAGTTCATTTTGATGTTGTGGCTTACAGCTAATGAGAACACAAAATTCAGTTTAAGATTCACTGGAAATATACTAAATCTTACCAAGTATTTTTTTTGTTCAGCTTCTAGCGCAAATATCTTGGTACACTTTAAATAATTCAAAACTAACTTGCAACAAACTTTTAAGCAAGAAATATGAGTTTGTTTTAAGTCAATAATTCTTTAATAAATACTAGTACTAGATCATACCTGAGCTTTTTAGGATGTTCTGCTTCTCCTGCTCCAGCTGTTTGCAGGTCTTCATCCAAAGGTTCATTTTGCTCAGAGCAGAGTCTCTCTCTTTAGTCAGACGAGTTAAACTGGATGTTAATTCAGAGACCTGGATGGACGGATACAGATAAGAGAATATTGCATATGAAGCACCATTTCGAGGGTTTTATTAGCATCTTATAGCAGAGTTTCTGTAGGTTTCACCAACTCACATGTAAAACTTTTTAAAGGTTTTTATAAATAGAATAACTTTGGAAAAACTTCGTCCCGCAAATTGGCCATAAATTTGCACTTATTCTTAATAGACAAGCTAGCAGTGGTGTGTTAGCGGCTTGTTAGCGGTAGCATCTACCGTCCCACTCTTCACGCTGCGTTCCAGTTGCATTCGGAACTGGGAAATTCCGTCATCCCAGTCGGAAAAAATATCAATGTTACACGTAGCGCATGCAACTGTAAACTGAACAAATTAAAATGGTGTTGGCTTCTGGAAAGCAAATCTTAACGAGAGGTTTGTAAAAGCTAGTGCAAATAATGTTTATGGGCGTCGCCATGTTGAAATTCAGATTTCTTAACTAGAACGCTGTTATCTCAGGTCTGAACAATAAATTCAATAATTTGTCACGAATGACAGATGATCAATATCAATATATGTCAGGACATTCAATAATTTCACTGAACTCCGATCCAGGACCGCAGAGCATTCTGGGAAACGTAGGTAGAAGACTAGCCGCTCAACCTCCCACTCAGCATTTGATTACCTAGCAACTCATTCGTTCTTTGGTTACCTAGCAACAACCTGTCGAGTAACTGGCACAGGAGAAGTTTAACGGTTCTCCACGATGCCTTATGACTGCTTAAAAATAAATAACCTCAGTGTGAAATGAAAACTGTGGACAAAACAAGAAAGGTTATGTCACCAGTTTGGAAGTATTTCAGAGATTATAATAAAAATAAAAAATAAAAAAATAATAATAAATATTATCGATATGGACTCATATCAGCCATATTGTCCAGCCCCAAGTCTGACGTCAAACCAGTTCCAAGTTCACAGGTAACTGGATCACAACAATTTGTGCGAGTGCAACTCAAACTTTTGCCTGATGGAAAAGTTTCTCAAGACAAAAACATATATAGAATATATGAGATTAAATAGTATTGTCAAAACAAAAATACTTATGATTAACTTAAAAACACTTTTTAAAAAAATTAATTAAAAACTTACTTAAAAAAAATAATTTAAGAAATTTTGAGGCATTCATTTTAGACAAGTTTAGGACTTTAAGATGTATAAATACAGGCCATTTTCTGTCCCTCTGGACAAGATGGGACTTGTTTAGACCTAACGTTCCAGCATACCTGCTCACTGATTTGGGTCATGGATCGTTTGTGTGTCTCCAGTTCTTCTTCCATGGAGGCGACTGTTGTCTGGAGAACCTCATGTTCCTGTGTGAGTCTCTCTTTCTCCTCTGTGGCCTGTTGCTTCTCTTCTTCCAGCAGAGAAAGAGCTGAAGACAGGTTGTTCTTCTCCTCTTCCATCATCAACAGTGAGGACTGTAACTCCTCAGTTTCAGCCTCTAACCTCAGCTTTTCCTGCTCCAACGAGGAGAAGGTTTGTTGGAGGTTCTGTTTCTCTGTTTTTACCAACGAGATCTTGGACTGAAGCTTTACTCTCTCTTCATCTAACTCTGTTTTCTCCTTATCTGCCTTTGCTTTCTCTTGGTTCACAGACACCAGAGCAGACTGAAGGTCGTCTCTCTCCTTTTCTAGCTGTTCATTTCTTTCCTCTAATCGTTTTTTCTCTGCTACGATTGATGAGATGGATTCTGCCTTATTCTCTTTGTCTTTCTCCAAAGCTAGGATTTCTTCCTCTTTACCTTGAGCAAGTGTTTTAAGATCCTTTATTTCTTCTCCTAAAGTCTCAATAGCTGTCCTAAGGTTGTTGTTTTCCCTTTCCGACTCAGTCAGCTGGCCCTGAAGGTCTCCAACTCGCACACTTTGTCTCTCTGCTTCCTCTCTCGTCCATTTCTCCAACTCCTCTAGTCTTTGTCTCTGTCTGTCTTCTTCTTCTCTTCTGTCCACCTCTGCTTTCTCCAAACCCTGTTCCAGATTGTCCTTAGCTGCCTTCAGCTCCTCTATCTCTACATTTTTGAAGCCCAGCTCTCTCTCTAAATGAGCTTTCTCAGATCTCAGAATGTCCAGAGCGGCAGACAACTCAGTCAGTTTCTCATTCAGCTCTTTCTTCTCTTCTTCTACCTAAAATAATAAACAGAGTGGAAAAACAACCAGGAGAAACGTTCACATTGTATAAAAGTGTCTTAAATATTCTTTACAAGAAATCCAGACTGTATCATCACCGTCATGTAATTCTTTAAACTTTGAAAATTAGATATTTTATGAAAACATTTGTTTAGTTTCTTTCTTTTTTTTACATATTTGTTGACTTTGTTACTTTTTCATGAAACTCAGACTACTTAGCATGGTCACTGATGATGGCGTTTAATTCATAAAATACTTTATTGACCCAAAGGGGAAATTAAATGTAACTCATCTAATCCAAATTCTTCAAAGAGTTATTGTAGTTGGTGATTTCTAAAATAGCTTTCAGTTGTTTCTCCACCATTAGCAAATTTAGCACCAAATACATGAGCTGATTGACAGCACTAAGACCATGCTACAGGTTCTGATTGGTTGTTTCTGGTCAATAATAGATTTTTTCACAGTCTCATAAACTATCACGACATGGTGAAAGTTTTAACAAATATTATTTAAAAAAAAAAACATTTATTTTTATAAAAGTTACGTACTCCAGCTTTACGTTTTGTCTCTTTGGGATCAGAACCTCCAGGAGCGAGTGAAGCAACCCAAAATGTAGGACTGGTTTTAATAAAACTGCCTTTTCCTTTGTCACAACAAATCATTGGTACATTTTGCCACACAGAAAAAACTCTTACTAAATTATTTTAGTTTAGCTTCTAATGCAAATATCTTAGTAAAGTTGAAATAAGATAAAACTAACTTATAAGTAACTTCTTAGCAAGCTCTGGAGACTTGCTTTAAGTAAATAATTTTTTATATGTAAATAATTTTTTATATTGATGAAAAAGTAAATGTTTTATTGGCAGATTATTTAACTTATAACAAGACATTTTCCAGTCAATTTAAAGATAATTTATCTGCCAACAGAACAAGAATGTTTTCATCAAAACTAAGAAATTACTTAATGAGATCTGAGTAATAAATCATCACACATGGATGATTCTTCATTTAACAATTTCCTAAATCAACCTGTCCAGGTGAAAATTAGCATTTTTTTGCTCTAACTTGGTGCCATGGATTTCTCCTTTTAGAAAGACCATAAAATGTACCGTTTCTGTGTAAACAAACAGTAAAAACAACAGCTGTGATTCGACATTAGAGGGGAAAAAACAGACGTGTTGGAGTGTTTCTGTTACCTTACTCCTCTCCTCTTCCAGCTCAGCTTTTGCTGCTTCAGCCTGTGAGAGACGATAAAGTCCAGCTTTATAACAACGTCACATACTCAAACTGAAATGGACTTTATTATGACTTGATGCGACAAACCAACACAAAAAGGGTGAAAAATAAAGACATGGAAGGAAGATAATTTAACATTACGGTAAATAAAAATCTGAAAAGTGTGGATTAGTGATTAGTTTATCACTAATTGATACTTAAATATTGACTAAATCTAATGAACACAAAAAAATTAAAAATTAAAACTATGCATTCTTTTCTTTTAGTTCTGCCTTATGTCTCATAAATTCCAGATAAAACACAGTGAAGTTTGTGTTTTTTTTATGGCAAATCGTAAACAAATGAATAAATATTCAACATAAGTAGCTTTCCAGGCACTACATATTCGCCGTCATATGCACCTGCAACACGGCCTCCTCTAGATTTTGCTCAAATTCGTCTTTCTCTCGCTCCAGCGCATCGATGCGATCCTGCAGCAAGTCAGACTTTCTCTGAGCAGCTGCAGACACACAAAGACACATTCAGACCAAAAACTCACAAATAAAAACAGCAGCTGGTCTTTTTTTTGTGAACACACTGATTGGTACCTTTGAGCAGCTCTCCCATGCTCTTCTTCTTCTTCTCGTCTGACTCGATGCGGACCTGGAGCTTCTCGATGCCCGTCCTCATCTGCTGGACTTCATCCTGAGTGGAGTTCAGCCGAGACGCGATTTCTCCTTTCTCCAGCAGCGACGACTCCAGAGACTGGGAGAGGCGACACACTTCTCCCTCTAAAGCCTAAACCACAAACAAACCAGTAAGTTTGGACACTTTCCCCACAGTAAAGTTTGAGCAATTTTCAAGCATTTTTAAGGTACGTTTTTAACTTTTCCAGCACATTTTGGAGATAAAAACTATTCAAATAAATGTAAAAAATACAGTTTCAATTCATTATTATGTGACATTATTAATTACTGTTATTAATGTCTTAATAGATTCAACAGAAGGGATAAGGTAAATTAAAATATGCCACAATTTTATGTTTTGAAATGTTTTTCTCACGCGCCTTATACACTGGACTGAATAAAACACTAACTCACAAAAAAATACCAAATTTCAATAATGCTGGTTAACATATAAAATATAAGCTAACATTTATTTTTAATTTACACAGATCAATTAGTCATTAGCAATAATAAATACTCATCACATTGAAACATCCCAACAAATTATCTTATGCTCAAATTAAATGCTTAAACACAATATGCAAAGTTAGAAGAAAAACTGTTTTTTTTTTTTGCATTTGTCAAATAGAAATAATTTTGGTAATTCTAATTGACCTAAAATAAGGTAAGTTAGTCTGATTTAACTCCAGACAGTGAGAATTTTGTTTTTTTATTAGATACGTGAAAATATCTGGTTTCAAATGTAAATAACATTTTCCATGTTCAAGATTTTAATCAAACATTACATTGAACTTTATTCAATATAATGTGCATTTTTAATATCAAGAATTTCAATGATTTTATACAGAAATTAAACACTTTCTACACCTTGAAAACACCTGCAAAGGCATGAGTGTCAGATTTTCTCCCCATTGACTGAAGGGTTTGCTGTGAACTCCTCCCTCACCTGGATTTTTCCGGCCATGGACTCGGTGTTTTGGTTGGTAGACGTGTGATCTTCTTCCATCTCATGGAGGTGGTTGAGCAGCCCCTCCTTCTCCCTGTTATGTTTAGAAATGGCCTCTTCCAGAACCACAACCTGCTGCAAAAACTTGACAAGAAAGAGACAGAAATCAGATATAATAACTAAAAAAACAAACAGTTCATTAAATTTTTTTAAATTAAATAAACATCTCTATTTAATCGTGATTTTAACATGCATCTTAGAGAAATTTACCTCATGAATCCTAAAATGTGTTCATTACCTGCTCCCTCTCTGCCTTCACTCTCTCCATGCTGCTTTGCAGACCTTCGTACTCCTTCCTTCCGACCCGGATGTCTTCCTCCAGGATAGAGATTAAATTTCTGGTTTCCAGGTTTGTCTTCTCCAAACCGTGAACTTTGTCTCTCCACTGACCTAAAGACTGACTCAACTCATCTCGGTCTTCAGAGCAAGACACGAGTTCAGCTCTCAGCTGGGTTGTCTGGAGAAAAACAAACACTGGGAAAGATTAACCACAGGAAACCTGTTCAGGACGCTCACAATTCAAGAAGAACAATTAATCGGACTAAACGTGATTAATCGATTGGTGAAATAATAGTCAACTAATCTAGTAATTGATTAATCGTTAACTGGATTACAGACTTTAAAAAACAGCCTGGTCAGAGCAGTAATTGAGCCAAAGTATAAAAATAAATACATTTAAGATTAAAAAAACCCTCTTCTTTTGTAAAAGTGATTTATCCAGAACTCAAGTGGCATTTATATAGCTTCACCTGGTTCATATTCTGTAAAAAAAAAAAAAAAAAAAAAAAAACTCATATTAAACACCTTTTGCTTTCCAATAATTAATCCCTTAATCAAAATAATAACCTTCTGGTTACCCTCACCCTGTATTGATGTTAAGTCAAGCAGAAATGGCCGAGCTTTTCACATTATTTAAGTGTTTTTTAGCTGCAGATGCTTCATTTGCTACAAATTATCAATATACACTAAAGGAATGCTATGTTGTTGCATTTCAGGCAGTAAAATGTTTATTTTCTTATTTAAAAAACTATTTAAATATTTGCTTATTTGTATCTTTTAATACTGTATTAAAAAGACATTAAAATTTAGCAGAATCTGCTAATTTTTGTCCTGTTAATGGATTGGCAGAATAAATAATTAGTAAAATAATTGTTATCTGCAGCTCTAAATTGAGGCATCCTTAAGCTGCTGATGCCAGTCAACCTGCTAATAATTAACACAAGGCTCCATCATCAGTGATGTTCCTGGAATCAATGGGTGTTTCCAGCTGATAAATGGATTAAAATGAAAATTATAAATAGATGGATGAGAGCATGGAGAAAATGGATGGCGAATAAATGAACAACTAGAAAAATAAGGAAAAGTAAATGATCACAGAGAAATGAAAAGTGGATGGATAATGAGACGTTGGACAAAGAGAAAATATGAGTGATGGATGATAAAATTAGAAGGAAATCTGGAGATAAAAACATTTTCACTGTTATATTTTTTCTCTGTGGTCGTCCAGACCTGGAAGGACCTAAACACCAGACTACTGAAACATCTGTTGATGCAAACAGGTGCATTTATTTAAATCAGGGCGCTGACCTCCGTAAGGAGAGTTTCTATCTGTTGTTCCCGTCCTGAACAAGTCCTCCTCTGGGTCTCCAGCTCCTCTGTAAGCCTGGAGCTTTCTGCTTGCATGCTCTCCAGTTCAGACTCCATTCCCAGGATGTGCTGCTCCAGGTTAGCTTTTTCAGAGCGGACCCTCTTCAACTCACTCTCCTGCTGAAGGAACTTCTCATCCCATCCGCCTGCAGAACCAGAACAAACGTCTCCTCAATGCCACAAACGCATCGTCTAACCTGCTTCCTTGAACAGGTTAGGACAGGCCTACTAAACATTTTCATTACATTTTTTACATATAATCATTCTGAGATAATGAAATTATAGTCTGGTCAATTCTTTTCAGAATGAGCCGTTTTAGGGCCTCTGTCACTTTAAATCCAAATAAGTTATTGCTGGCCACGCCCCACCTCAATGTTTTACACTCCTACGTGAAAATGGCTGCAAACAGACACATGATTATACAACCACAGATCTTTGAAAAGCAGAAGTGGAGCCTTCTGCTCAACCAGCAGGAATTCAGCAAATGGTTTCTGGATGGTAAAGTCGACAACAAAACTCTTGTCTTTCCCAGCAGCCATTGTACAGAGCACACAGCGGTAAAACCAGCTGACCAAACGTGCTGGAGCTCAGCTTGGGTTGCTAGGTAACAGCTCAGTGCCTGTCTCATGTGACTTAATACGAGGTTTTTGAAACGGCTAATTACCCCAGACACCAACAACCATTAACTAACTGCTGAGAAACAACCAGCCGGGTGTGAAAAAATCTGAATTTTGCATAATAGGTTCCCTTCTAATATTTTTTAAAGATTGCTAGAAAGACAAAATAGAAACCTTTGGCCATCTCCAGTCCTTCCAACATCTCCATGACGTCAGTGAGTTGACATTTAGACGTTTCCAGCTGCAGACTAAGTGACTCCCTCTCCTCCAGCAGCTGGGTCACCTGAACAGCAGACCAGACGTGATCTTTACCTCCATCCCTAAAGTCACAATCCAGTTTAAATTAAATCATTTCTTCCTCCTACCTGATCAGAAAGACTCTTCTTCTCCTCCAAAGCGATGCTCAGCTGCTCCTCTGCAGCCTGAACTTTCTCCTCCAACTTCTGAACTTGGACTTCCAGCTCTGAGGTCAGCTCTGCTCTCAGCTGCAGCTCAGAGGTCAGCAGGTCAAACTCTGACCGCAGCGTCTTCAGTTCACTCTGCTGCTTTGAGATCATTTCTGTATCGACGCTGACGTCTTTCACCGCCCAAGACTCGTCTCCTGATGGACACACGTGGATGTTGGTAAGAGCTCAAGTTCATTTAGACTGAAATCAGACAGTTTAACATTGGTTTTCAAGTCTTTGACTAGGCCAATCTAACCCAGTTATCATTGTCCATGTCAGAGAATTTTGCTTTTAATTTATTTTACTTTTAAATGTGACCAACACTTTATGGGGCCTTAAGCAGAATTTGATTTAGGGGCCCTCCTCTTCCTGTTCAGATCATCAGCACCACCAACAGCGTTTTAATTCAGATTCAGTGAAATCTGAATTAAATATTTGTGGAAAAAAAACCTCTTTCCTTTGGCAGATTATTTCACTTACAACATGGGAAAAATGTCTTGCAATAAGTGAAACAATCTGCCAGTGGAATAAGTATTTTTTTGTCAGTATTGAGGAATTATTGACTTAAGCTCATATTTCTTTCTGAAAAGTTACTTGTAAGTTAGTTTTGTCTTATTTCAAGTGTGCTAAGATATTTGCAGTGGAAAGATTTTATGTTTTGCAGTGTAGCTATGGTAACACAACAAACAAATAAATAAACAAAGATTTATTCTTTGCACTTTTACTAAGTAAACTTCTTAAATCTTAAAATTAAATGTAAAACTAAATGTTATTCATTTATGCTGAAACCATTAAATCAGATTTAAAAACAGTGTCATTCTTAGTAAATAAATGTTTTTAGATCTATGGTCAGGTTAAAATTTTAATGCATGTAGCTGCTTAGTTTGCTTATGCTTTGGGCCGGCTCTGAATATGACCAGCAGTAAACTGTGAGTGAAAATCCACTGGCTGGTTCCTTAATTAGGATTTAACAAAATTTTTAACTGTTTCTTGTTTGTGTTTTTAAGACCATATTTGTGTGTCTAAATATTGTCAACAATATCTTCCAATAATATAATATCTAGTCTCTACTGGCGCCACAGGACTGAACAGGTTTCCTGGGTGAAACTCTGCGTCTTCATGCTGCTATTTGTTCACTAATCTTTTCTAAACCTCTGAAGCTTTTATAGAACATCTATATTTGTATTCAGATTTTTAGGTTTTTGCAAATAGTACTCAAAGAGACATGCACATTCCTCTTGTCTGTAGTATTTTTATGACTACTTTCCCCTTCCTGTACACTTTTTATCCTCCATTTTGTTTTTTGTATCTATCTTTGTGTGAGTCACTTTGCTGCTGTTGCACAGAAATGTTTGGGACAATAAATGACATTTCTATTCTATTCTATTCCACTGGTGAACATTTAAAATTAAAAGAAAACACAATGTTATGACCTCTAATCACTCACCGGAGAATTTCATGCCTCTTATCTCATGTTGGGAGGAAGATGCATCATAGTTCCCATTTTCAAGATCTCCACTACTGCTGCAGTTCTTCTCAGAGACCTTTAAAAAAAACACAGAATTAAAACCTGAAGACTCTCAGCTATGAAAAGATTAAGTAATATTTCTTATGCATTTGGTTTTCTACCTGCTGGTGAAGTTGGATTTCCTGAGCATCATGTTTATCAGTCTCCTCCTCATTGATCATCTCCTGATCACAGGCGTCCTCCCTAACGATCAGCTCTGCCTCACTGTCGATGAAAAGAGACGTTTTCTCTTGTAAATACAGGAAAAGAAAAAACATTATACAGTGATGTATGCTAGAAACTCTGTACCTCGCAGCCTGATCAGGGCTCTTTTCAGACGCCTCTTCCTGTTCGTTCAGTGGATCCGACTCTGCACTGGTACCGACGCTCGCATCAAGTTCTGGGTTTGGTTCGGTCCGTTCAGCTGCCTCTGCTGGACGAACCACAGCAGGTAGTTAGGAATAAATACTTCAACATTTCACATTTAAATCAACCAGTCCACACACTCACCACCATCCCCATCCTCAGCGTCTTTGGGTTCTAGGCAGTTTCCAGCTGGATTCTGGTATTTGTGTGATTCTGTGAGCTGCTGAATGATGCGTTGCTGCTCGTCCACTTGCTGCAGCAGCAGATCGTACTGCTGCTGCAGCACAGCCAGCTCCGTCTGGAGGACGGACAGCTTCTGGTGAAGTGCAGTCTGCTCCGCCTCAAACTGCTGGTTCCTGTCACACAAACAATTTCCTCCATTTTCTCATTGATAAACAGGTTATATATATAATTCTGTTTTTTTTCATAGCTATTAACCAAAGGTAAGAACTCTGATGTTTTTGTGCATCTATGCAAAAATGTGAAAATCAAAACTATAATCTCTATAAAAAACAAGAAAGAGGCATTTATACATATGGCCTAAGTCTTTTAAGTAAAACAAAATAAAAACTAAATAATTTCTAAAAATAGGTATTGGCAGGTCGATATACCAAACCCAATTTCTGATTTTAATCCATTTTTTTTCTCCAGTATTTTACTTACAAATGTCAGAAAATAAAGCTCTGGAAAAAATGGAGAGACCTCTTAAAATGATCAGTTCTCTGATTTTACTCTTTGTAGATAAATGTTTGAGTAAAATGAACATTGTGTTTTTATTCTATGAACTAGTGACAACATGTCTCTCAAATCCAAGCAAAAATTTAGTATTTATTTGCAGAAAATGAGAAATGGTAAATATGCAGAGCTTTCAGACCTCAAATAATGCAAAGAAAACAAGTTCATGTTCATTTTGAAGCAACAATACTGATGTTTTGACTCGGGAAGAGTTCAGAAATCAATATTTGGTGGAATAACCAGGAGCTTTTCAATGCAGTGCTCTCAATCTTAATTTTTTCCAGAGCTGTATTTTCAAAAACGAGCTTTTATTTCAGTTATGTCTTCTGAGTTGATCTGAATTCAAATAACAAATAGAAGCTGTAAAACACGCTTGTCAAACAAGATGGCGGCCATGGGCAAAGTGATATTACTTAAGCAAAAGAGCACAATAGTAAAAAAGAAAAAAAAAATCCAGATTTTCATGAAATTAAATCTTCAAAACTGAAAAGTTTGATCTATCAATAAAATCGCTGCATCGCCCAGCCGCAGTCAGACCTGATTGGTGCGTCTCTAAGTAATGGAAACATGAAACAGACGTACTGCGCTCTGCTCTCGTCCCTCGTGTTGAGCTGCTCCTGCAGCGTCTGCCGCTCCTCCTCAGCGGACCGCAGCGCGCGCTGGACACGCTCGCTCTCCTCCCGCAGAGACGCCATCTCCTCCTGCAGCCTGCTGGTTTGCAGCTGCTGCTTCTCTGCAGTCAGACGGTTCATGTCTGACTGCAGCTTGACGTTTTCCTCAGAGATTTGACTAAACTTAGACTCCAGCTGGAGTTTCTCCTCCTCCACCTGCTTCACTTTGCAGACCAGCTCCCCGTTCTCAGAGGTTACAGTAGAAATCCTCTCCTGCAGCTCAACTCTTTCCTCACTGACTGAACTCAGAGCGACGTCCAGCTGGGCTTTCTCCTCTGAGACCCGACGGAGCGCGGACTCTGTCTGTTGTGTTTCTGCAGCCATCTGGTCAATCGTTGCCTCCGCTTCCCGTTTCTGCTCCGATAACTCTCTAACATCAGCATGGAGTTGCTGAATCTCCTTCAACAGGTTGCTCATTCTCTCCTCCAGCTCCTGCTTCCCTGCTCTTACCTGAGTGATTTCAGATTCAGCTTGTTGCTGCTCATCCACTACCAGAGTTAAGGAAGCCTGGAGGCTGTTTTTCTCCTCGTTTAGCTGATCCAAACGGCTCTCTTTCTCCTGAATGATCTGCCTCAGCTCCGTCTCCGCCTTTGAGTTCTCCTCAGTAATCTGACTCAGTTTGGCCTCCAAGGCAGAGACGTTCTCCTCTAGCTGCTGCCGTCTGACGTCCTCCTCCTCCAGACGGGTTATCTCGCAGCTCCGCTCCAGCAGCTCCTCCTTCGCCGTCACGTATTTTGTCTCCAGCAGAGAGTTTTGGGACTGAACCTCATCCAAACGGGTCTCCAAGACAGAAACCTGAGAGTAAACATGGGAAAGCATTAGTTAAATCTACTGTTGCATCTCAATAAATCAGGACTGACTGTTAATTGGATAAAAATTAGCCACATTCTGCAGAGTTTTCTTTTAAGCCTTTTTTATACAATATTTAAAATAAATTAAAAGATGCAAATACACAATTAAATTTCTTTTTTGAATAAGAAAGCAAACATTTTATTGCCCAAACGCAACAACATAGCATTCCTTTAGCGCACGGTTAACCATTTGTAGGAAAAGATGCATCTGCAGCTTAAAAATACTTCAAACATCACATTTTCTTTTAATTAACCAAATATGAATTTGATAGAAAAAGGTGATGCCTCTTCAGGAGTTCTGGGTGAAACATATTTACGGATTTTTTTTAAATTTTGATCTTAAATGCAAAATGCACAGTTTTTTCTTAATTTCTGCTCCGACTATGTGGGTATTTCAAAAAATGACCCCATTGGAGTTTGTCCATGACACTTAACGACCAATCAAGTCCAAATTTATTATGATTAATTTGATTAATTGTTTCAACCCTAAATAATTCATATGATTATGGAAAAGTTAATTTACTTCAGTAAATCTAAAATAATCTTCAATATGCATCCTTTACACTCAGAGGAATATATTTAAGCATGTTTTCTGATTATTAAACTTCCATGCCTTGCAGTTGTTGAAATCTCAAAATATAATTTAACATAAAATTCAAATATTAAACAAAGTAAAGGGAACAAATGTTACGGCCAACAGAATCACAGGGGCGACTGCTGACTTGACAGTCATCAACAATGATAATCCACAAAGAAGCTGGTAGAAAAGCTTCAAACAACAAAGACAAAAAGAGTTTGAGGGCGTTTCATACGGTGTGGACCGCAGCTGAAGTCAGTCCTTTCAGAACCTGGACTATTCATTTCTAGAAAACTGCTGAAGAGTAATAAAAACAAAACGTAAACCAACCTGGGCTTTGCTTTCCTCCAGCTTGGCCTCCAGTGACACTATGGATCCCTTCAGCTCCTCCACCTGACTGTCCACAGAGGTCATGGCCGACTCGTTGTCCTCCAGGTCCATCTGCAGCATCTCCAGCTGCACCTTTATTCAATAGATACATACTTTGAAAGTCAAACCAGTAAATGTAAACTTGTAAATGTAAACCATTAGTCTTTGATTAACCATTAATCAATTAGTCACCGGTTAATGGTTTATTACATTTAGATTAATTCGAATCGATTAACTCAATGTTAGACCTTCTTTTAGTGCTGTAGTTCGGCCGCCGTCCAGCAGAGGGCGCCGCTGGTCATCCTTAAGAGGAGCCAGTTTCGATACAGCATTTTAAATTTAGCCTTTCTTCTTATGGAATGACGTTCAACCCTCTTGATAAAAGAGAAAATGACCACTAATCAATTAATCCTTAAGATCAATCAACTTTATATTAACTCATTGATCGATAACTTAGACACTTTCCATAATTTATTGGAATAACTAAAGAGGCGAGTCACATCACCGCACAACTATCACACACTACTATAAAAAGAGAACATAATAAAGAACCAGGGTTTGGTTTTTAAGCCATTCTGGATTTGAAGACCTTAATAACTAACCTTGATTTTGTTCATGGCCACCGTCTTCTCCTTCAGGAGCTCAGAGGCTTTGGCCTGCTCTGCCTCTGCTCTGTTCAGCTTCTCTTTCAGACTCTTTATGGTGTTGTCTCTTTCTTCCAGGCCGCGGGACGCTGCAGACAGAGTCGTCTTCATGGTTCGGATCTCCTCCCGTCTAGAGCTCGACTCTGCTTTGGCTGCAGCTGCTGATTTCTTAGTGGCTTCCAGCTGCTCTTTGAGGCTCCTCTCCTTATTGACCAAATCCCCAACCTCTGAGCTGTGGATCTCAGACTCTTTCCTCAGCTTCTCAGTGAGATTATTGATCTGATCCTCCAAAGCAGTGATACGTTTCACTTTCTCAGACAAGGTGACCTCCAGATCAGCTTTTATTTCATTTGCACAGCTGAGGCTCTTTTCTGAAGCTTCAAGAGATTTGTTAAGGTGAGCAAGAGACTGGTTGACCACCTCCAGTTTGTTTATCAGGACAGGAGCCTCCTCTGCTGCTTCCTGGTTCGCAGCAACCTGCTTCTCCAGACATACGATCTGTTCCTGGAGAGCGTTTATCCTTTCAGTGTGACTGAACTGCAAGAGCTGAACAAAAGTTGCATAATTTAAGTCTCAACATCAAGAAAACAAAATGATTTTTACTCAATGAATATAGGCCTGTCACAATAGCAAATTGTGCTGGACGATAAATTGTCCTAGAATCATTGTGATAAACGATAATATTGTTGTTTTAAGACCATTTCCACATATAGCAGTAGCAGAACAATAACACATTCTCACGTTCGTCCAATAAACTTTAAATTCTGATGAACATTTAACACTGAAATTTTAAATATCCAAAATAATTAAGAAAAACAACAAATAAAATGGATACTGAAATGTCTATAAATCAAATTATCCTTCAAAATAAAGGGATTAGTTGAGACTAAAGCACCAGACTGAAGACTTGTCATCCAATTTTTGTTGGATAAATCATATAAAGAGAAATTATTGAGTTTATCATGCGATTAAATTAATTTTTTCGTATTGCAACAAGCCGATCGTAATAAAGAAAACAAAAACACAAAATAGGATTATGCAGCTTTTTTTTTTTTACCTCTGCTTCTTTCTTCATCTCTTGAAGTTGATTTTCCAGCTCAGCCTTTTGATTTTCCACAGAGTGGATCTGATCTTCAGCCGCTCTGAGCTGCTGCTCCGTCTCCTCGCTGCGGCTCCGCTGGTTCATCAGCTCCTCCTCCAAGCGTTTCAGCTCCTCTGATTTCTCCTCGCACGTCTTCATGAGCTCCTCCTCCTTATCGGACGTCGTCTTAATTTGTTTCTGCAGCTCGGCTCCCAGCTGTTCCTGGACCTTCAGGATCTGCTCCATGGAGGTGATCTGAAACGGGAAAAAAAAAACTAGTTTAGAAGTTACTTTTATGATTTTTATTTGGAGTCTAAGTGATAGATCAGGACAAAAAAAAAGTCAGAGCGATTAGTGCATTTTAGGACACTGTGTGAACTACTAAAATAATAGTTTGTAACTTTACAAATCTAACAATGTTGGACGAAAAAATAAAAGCATGTTCAGAATTTATGAAGCAATATGCTTGAAATTTCTGCTTAGAAATATCTGGTGAGTGTTTTTTATAAGCTCTAAATAAAATACTTTGTTTCTGGAGAGCAGCAGCTCCTGCTGGACTTCCTCAACCTGCAGCTTGACGCGCTCCGTCTCCTCAGCCTGCGCCGAAACGCTCTCCTCACACTGCTTCAGCAGGACGGCCTTCTGCTTCACAAAGCTGGAAAAACAACACAAACGAAATGCATCTGAATGATGGATCAGCTGCAGCTAATAATTACCAAAGTAACTGATAACTGTATCGATTGTTTTGACAAACACTTGAAAAATTCAGCAGATTTTTAATTTAAGTTTTAGAGATTCAATGAAAAAGCGCAAATAAACAAATAATTTTTTATTTTTTTTTTAGGAAAATGAACATCTTTCTGCCTAAAATGCAACAACGTAGCAAATTATCAAGTGTTTAGTGAACATTTGATCATTTGCATCCACAGCCAAAACAAAACTTCTAACTCTGGAAAATCTCAGACATCTCTGCTTGATTTCACATCAATATACTGCAGGGATTAACTAACTAATAACTGGAGAGAAAGGGTGATTAATAAAAGATTTTTTTGTAAATTAGAACCACTTGACAAATTTTGAGTTTAACATATTTATTTACAAGGTTTATTTTTAAATCTTAAATGTATTGATTTTTTACAGTTTTGGCTGAATTTCTGCTCTGTGTGTTTTGAGTTCGTATGCTTCAGTTAATTGATCACTAAATTAGTTGATGAGTTCATTAATAATCGATTCACCACGACTAATCATTTCAGTAAATGCCTCAATGAGGACAGATAATTTATTCCTCGGCATATTTAACCTCATTGTAGCTGTGGAGGTTTATCTGTTAATAAAAGTTCAAGCTCACTGAGTTTCAAGCATATAAAAACTGAAGATTTTAGGTTTCCATAGAGTCGGTGTCCGACCTGTCGCTCTGCGCCTCCTGCTGCGCGGCGGACTGAGCCAGGCTGTCCTTCAGCTGGCTGACCTCAGCCAGGCCCAGCTCCAGCAGCTGGTCTTTGGAGCGCAGCAGGTCGCGCGCAGCCTGGTGCTCCTCCTGCAGCTCGCGGCTCGTCTTTTCAGCCAGCTCGGCTCGAGACGTCTCCCTCTGCAGCCGCGACTCCAGCTCTTTCACCTGTGTAAAAGAAAAGAGGAAAACGTTTCCTGTAGGGAGAGTCACATCCGGTTCTCAAATCCTAGAGGTCTCTGCTGCTAAAATCTCTTCTTGCTTACAGGGTTTGTAAATTTTCCGCGAGGTAAAATTCAAACACTTTTCAGTCATTTTTTTACTTTTTAAGCACCAATGTTAGGCCTGTCAGGATAACAAATTTTGCTGGACAATAAATTGTCCTTGAAATTATTGTGATAAACAATAATATTGTTGTTTTGAGATCATTTTCAAGTAATATAATGAAATGGCTTAATAATACAAGAACTCATTCTCAAAAATAAACAAACACATAAACCTTTAACACTGGAACTGGAAGACATTTTAAATATCCATAACAAAACAAACAAAAAAAGACAGAAAAAATAACTAAACATAATGAATGATGATGAACACCAGACTGAATAATTTTGTCATCCAGTTTCTGGTAGAAAGAGAAAAACTATAAATTATGCAAATAGAAATTATTGAGTTTGCTTTAATTTATCAGGAGATTAATGGATTTATTGTGACCGGCCTAATCAAGGTAAGTTTTCAAACTTTTCCAGCACCACTTTGGAGATAAAAACAGTTTAAATTAACTAAAGAAGAAAGTTTCAATTCCCTATTATACTATTTATTACTGTTATTAATAATATATTGTGATAGTATTCTACAGCAAGAACATGGTGAAATAAAATATAGCCTTTATTTTTATGTTTTTGAAATATCTCTCACACACACCCTATGAACCTGACTGAGAACAAAACAGTTGCAATAACCTTTAATATATAAAATATAAGCCAACATTTATTGCAGTTACACAGATCATTAAGTCATTGAGCCATTAGGAATAATAAATATTTACTAAAATGAGACAATTCAAACAAATCATGTAAAATTCCCTTCCTGCTCAAATTAAATTATTAAACACAAAATACAAAGAAAATCTCTAAAAAATGTTCTTCTTAAGTTTTCTGGTATTTAGTGAATATAAATAATTTTCCTAATTCTAACTGACCTAAAACAAGAAAAGTTTAGTTTGATTTGACTTCAGACAGCGATTAAAAAATATATCTTATCTTTTTATTAGGTGTACAAAAATATCTGGTTTCAATTGAAAATATTTTCCAAACTTACGTTTTTAATTAGATTGTAATGCTTTATAAACGTCTCAGGGTTCATAAAGCATTTTATGAACCTCGTAACTCCTAAAGGAGGACAGATCGAAGGTTTTTTAAGGCGGAACCAGAGTGCCGGTCTCACCTGTCCTTGGAGCTGCGCCAGCTGCTTCCCGGCGTTCTGCAGGTCTTTGTCGTGTTTCTGTGTCGCTTCAGAGACGTGGAGCTGAAGCTGCTGGTACTGATGCTCCTTCTCCTCCAGCTCCCTGCTCCTCATGAGGAGTTCTCCCTTCAGGGCGTCGATGTGGGCGGACAGACTGGCTTTGTCTGCCTCCATGGATGAGATCTTGTCCTGCAGTACAAAACAAACACGTTTAATTTCATCCTGAAAAGCAGCAGGTTGCATATTGGTGAAACTCACCTGGAGTTCACTGTTGGCCTCATGCAGCCGGCTTGCTTTGCCCTCCAAAGTGATAATCTTGTCAGTCAGCTCCTGCTGCACGGCTTCGGTTTGGTTTATCAAGTTCTCCTTGTTTTCCTTCCACTCCAGCAGAGCCTGGCGCTCCTGTTTCACAGCCTGGCACTCGTCCCGACTCTGACGGAGGTTTGATTTCAGCTCTTCGCTCTCCTCCTCTACGACCGTCAGCTTGTTGCTCAGCTTCTCACTCTCTTGCTTTTGCTTTTGAAGCTCATTCTGAGATCTGCAGAGAAACACACCTGTTGTAATGGACTGAATGTAAATGAAAAACTGCAACAGGACGGGCAAAAGGCTTGATTACAGTCAAAATATGATTTACAGTGATAAATTATCAACTGTAGAGAATAAAAACAACTAGTCCATCGATTTCCAAGGTAAGTCATTTTAAAAACACTTAATATTTAAAAATTATTTATTATTTTTTATTAAACATGTTCTGTGTTTTGTCTTTAGTTATTTTTGGGGTTTTTTGTGATTATTTTATTTCTGTTGCTGTTATTTGTTCGCTCTTCTGGTTATTTTACACTATTTTGTTGGTTTGTAATGTTTGAAGTAACTGGAGAATAAAAAAATGTATATTTTTTAAAAACAAAAGAAGCCTTTTAATTAGGGTTGGACAATATGGACAGAGAATTTTATTGCAATGTTTTGTGGTATTAATGTGATAACAATAAAAAACATATTTTTACTTGTTTTGGGTGGTATTTGTATGGCACCAAAAACACAAACACTGCTTTTGAAAAACGTACATTTAAAATAGAAGTGTGATTTATATCACTGAACTGCACATAGTAATTTCATTTAATTTTTTTTTATTATTTACTGACATTTATTGATGCTCTCATGGAGCAAATATGTTACCTTTGTTGTTATTTTGGAATGACTGAAAGAATTAATCATGATAAATTCATTATTGAGATAATTGTCAACTAATTTAGCAATCTACCACTGGAGTATTCAGACTCAAAAAAGATTATTTGCTGAAAAAAATACATTATGAAAGCAGCAATTCAGCCAAAATATAAATACATTTTGAATTTACAATAAAAACATCTTTGTAAATATTTTCTATCCTTGAGTGGCTGAGTTTTAACTTCACCCAGTTCTCTAAAGGAAAGCCAAGTTTTAGCATTTTAGGCAATAAAATGTTTATTTTACTAATCAAAAACAGGACTGAATTATTTATTTCCATATTTAATGTCTTTATAATATTGAATAAAAATGGCTAAGGTGGTTAGATGACAAATCTGGGAAATACGCCACTTTTTTTATTTGATTATATGTCAGAATTACTAAAATAATTGATAGTTGCAGCTTAATATTTTAGTCCAACAAAACTGCAGAACCAACAGCACTGCAATTGTCGTGGCAGATGGCAGGAAAAACAGATGAGCTTCGGAGGCTCGTTTTGTTTCATTTTCTCCACCTGGTCGCCATTTTCTTCAGAATTTGGACCCTAACTCAGAACTGCCCTCTAGTGTTCACTTCGCCAAACAACAAGGCCAAATTAACAAAACTCACTTCTTCCTTTATGCTTCTGTTTTTTTATATTTCTCAATTTCTGACATAGAAAACCATAATCTATCATAAGCAAAAAGAAAACGTTACGACTTCTAAGATGTTTACTTGTCATTCCTGGCCTCTGCGTCAGAAAGCGTCGTCTTCACGTGTTCCAGATCTCTTGCTGCCGTCTGAGTCTGTTGCTCAAGTTTTGACTGGAGTCTCTTCAGCTCCTCGGCCTGTCCTTCAGATTTCGCTGAAGTACAAGAAAGAAAACCAGTGAGAAGACACGAGTAGGACACATTAATATTTATTCCTGCTGTTTCAGTACCTTTCAGATCCTCCAGCAGCCCCTGGGTGCGTTTCAGCGACAGCTCTGAGATCCTCTTCTCCTCTTCCAGCTGAGTCAGCGACCTGCTGCTGCGGTCCAGCTGGATGGTCACACCGTTCTTCTCTTTCTGCAGCTCCTGAAGGGAAGAGGACATTTTGAAAATAGGTAAATCATCTTGTCAAAACAGCAAGTTACAGACAGGAATCTGAGTTTGTGTGTACCTCCATCTTTTTGCGGACGTCTTGCTCTTTGGTCTGAGTCGCCTGCAGGCCTTGTTCGGACCGCAGCAGCTTCTGCTTCTGCTCCTCTATTTCTCTCTCCATCTGACTCTTCTGCAAGCGCATCTAAAACGCAGCAAGTTTCCACAAAAACCCAGTGAGACAGTAGAAGTTGCACCAGTTTTGAATCACTCAATAAAACACAGAAGAGACGCTGACCTTCTCCATGTCCACTTGAAGAACATTGTGGTCTTTTTTGGCCTGTTGGACCTCCTGTGTCAGCTTGGTTCTGGTCTGGTTGAGCTGCTGATCCAAAGCCTGATGGGAACTCTGAAGCTGAGCTAACTCCTACCAACCGAAAAACAAAATATAATCTGAATAATAAGCCAGAATTTAATGTTCTTCCCAGAGTTTATGCACTTTTCCCACCGTAACATTCAAGAACCTTTCAAGAATTTTTCAGGTGAGTTTTCAAACTTTTCCAACACCAAACATTGGAGATTAAAAACTACGTCCTGATTCTGTGTTGCTGATTAAATAAAATCATATGGTAATAACAACCAAACGTTAGATTGAATTTTATTACAAAACTGAGCAGTTTGAATATCAACCACTTTGAAGGATTTTATGCATAAATCAATAACTAATTGAAATTCCAGCGTTTTCCAGGACTGACCCTGCATCTTAACACAACAAGAAGACGTTGTGTTGTTTTACCTTCTGACTGTTTCTTTCTTGGTCTTTGAGTTTCTGCTCCAGAGCTCGTCTGCAGCTTTCAGCGTTGTGCCTCTGGCAGCTCATCTCCTCAGAGGCCTGCTTCAGCTTCTGCTCCACCAAGGCGCACTAACACACCAGAGATCATTTAGCGCCTCTATTCCAGTAGATGATGTCACCAAACAGAAACAAACCCCTGGTACCTTTGCCTCCAGCTGCTGGTGGCGGTCTGCAGCCTGGCTCAGCTCGTGGCCGGCCTTGGCCAGCTCTCTGTCCCGCTCCGCCAGCTCTTTGCGGGTTTGGTTCAAGTGAGTTTGGAGTTCTTGCAGCTTTGACGTTTGGTTACGAATTTCCTTTTCCTGAGCGGCCAGATTCCTCTCCAGCTCTGACACACGTCCACGCAGCTCTGATCGAGAAAAATAAAACAAAAGCCCAAACAGGTTTACAGGGCATTTCTCATGTATAACATATCAAACTAATTAACTATGAAATCTATGAAAGTCCACCCTGGTTGAGGCTCTTCAGCTGCTCCGTCTGCTGGGTCGATCCACTGGGACTCTGGGCGGTTCTGGACGAACTCATCCGCTGGCTGGATTTGATCGGCGTTTCCTCACGGGCGTCCCACAGAGAAGCACCGCGTCTCTTTAGCGGCGTTTCCATCACATCCTGGCCCCGCAGGCTGTGGACCTGATCCTGCTGTTGCCATGGGAATATGGACGACCCAGATTGGCGGGCGGCGGATGACTGATTCAGCAACTGAAGGAGGAAAGACACATTGTTGTTTAAATAGATCTACTGGTTATACAAAACATGTTTGTTACATTGTTTACACAAAAATTAGATTTTAGTTTTGGTCAGTTTGGAGCTCCTTTCAGAATGAGCTGCTTTAGGGCATCTTGTCACTTTAAATCCCAGTAAGCTTCTGGCCACAATCCCAACTCAACATTTAAGCTCACACAGGAAAATGGCTGCAAACAGATGCACAATTATACAACCATACATCTTTGAAAAGCACAAGTGGAGCCTCCTGCACAACCAACATGAATGTAGAAAGGGGTTTCTGGCTGGTAAATCATCGACAAAACACTTCTCTTTTCCAGCAGCCATTGTGCAGTGAATGCAGCAGTAAAACCAGCTGACCAAACATGCTGGAGTCCCACTTGAGTTGCTAGGTAACGGGCTGGACTTGGCAATAGTTGCTAAGAAACGACACAGTGCCAACAGAATGTGACTTAATAATCAAGAGCTTTTTGAAATGGCTCATTTTCTAGACACCAAAAACATTAATTTATAGCCAAAAATGGCTTTTTAAGTGTTGGAGTTGTTTTTAGAAGCAGTTAAGTCCCAAATGGAAATACAAAACATGCAAAATATGAATTTTGCATAATTGGTCCCTGTTAAAACTACAATTAAAGGAATCAGACATGAGGAAAAGTAAAACTCACCTTGACCTGCAACATTTTGAGCTCACTTTCCAGCTTTCTTCTTTCTTCCACTTCATGGTTGTACTTTTCCTGAAGCTCGTCCAGTTTGCTGTCTGCAAAGAGACACGAGTGAGACCTGGAAATATGACCACTCAGACGAAACACAAAGCCCCTGCAAACCAGGATACCTGGCTGTCTGTGTGCAGCGACGGGCGCCGGCGTAGCGAAAGTCTTCTGTGGAGTGCTGAACGTCTGCAGGTCAGAGGAAGAGGTGGACAGCGAGGAAGATCCAGCAGGTTGAGAGCGATCAAGCTCAGTTTTGTACCTGAAGGAGAACCGACACGTTTGCTAAAAATAAAACAAACAATAACGGTCCTAATGAGGCAACAGGAACCAAAAGAAAAACCCACTTCTTGAGTTCTTGCTCCAGTCGATCGATTGTCTTCCTGCAGGAGTTAAGTTGACCCTCCAGGTAGCTCACCTGAGTCCAGGGGGGTAAATCAGTTACAACCACACATTTTTACTATTTTCAGCCACAAAGTTCAATGTATTTTATTAAGATTTTACATGTTAAAGCAACACAAACTATGACTTATTTATCATGACAATAAATACAACCAAATGTTGAGAGAACCTCTCAGCACATCCTACATTTTCTTGGTTTCATGTGAGAAACGGACCTGCTGCTCTTTGACTCCGAGGTCATGAACGACCTTCTGACGAGTTTTCTCCAAAGCGTCACATGACTCAATCATCGACTGGTTCTCTCTTTTCAAAGCAGAGATCTCGGTGCGTTCACTGTCCACCTGAAGAGCGGAGTGTTCAAGTTACTCATGCAAACGTGTCAAAGCCACGAACCCACTCACTCCGAGTGAAAACTGACCTTCTGCTTCTGTTTCTGCAGGGCAGCTTCCAGAGAGTCCAGCTGAAACTGCTTCTGTGTCCTTTCCTTCTTCAGTTTGTCCAGTTGGACCTCCATCTCCTGGATCTTCTGCAGGGCTTTCCCTGGAAGTCCATCCTTCCACTCCTCCACCGCCCAGCTCATCTCCGAAAACTTCAACCAGAGACACAATCATTTACTCACTTTGTTCTGTCTCTTACAGAGACCATCCAGAAAAATCCGTCATTATGACAAGACTAGTCATGACAAACATATGTGTTACAAAGGTTTAGTAGCATATCCGATCCAACCTGAAACTTTTATCAATTTTTATTTAAAACATTTGGGAAATATTGTTGCCTCTACATCAGGTTTTAAAGTTAAAAAATCCCATATGATTCTCTTGTCAAAAATAACTAAGAATTCTCTTAAATAACTTAGAACATTTAAAATATTCTGTATTGCATATCAAGATAACATCAATGTGTATTTAATTAGAGACGAACATTAAACATAACCAGCTAAGCTAATTTGACAAAGTTCTTAAGATCCTGATTATTCAAATAATGAAAAGTATTTCAAACAGGATTTTTGGCAAATTAAGGCCTAAAGTTATCAGGAAAACATGCAGCTGCGACGCCTCTGCTAAAAATTGTGACGATGATGATGATGGTGATCACAGCCTTCATCTCTGTGAACTTTGCATCTTAGCCACTAAGATTTCCACCAGGTGTGATTATTAAGGTTAGACTCAATCCAACTGGCAAATATATTATTGATACACACAACCTGAATGAAAAACATTTAAAAAGAAAAATAATCTTTCCAGTAAACAATTGTTTTAGTAATCAATTATTCCATTGAATTTCCAGACAATTCAGAAAACAAATTGGCACATTCTGCAGATTTTTCATTTAACCATCGGAGCCTTTAAGACATAGTTAAAAGACTAAGAAAAACAAATAATTCATTTCATATTTTTATTGCCTAAAATGCAGTAACACAGCTTTCCTTTAGTGAATTTCCACCAAGTTAAGCTAAAACTGACAGTTTTGAGTAAAACATTTTCAGAAAATTGTATTTTTAATCTAAAATATTGTATTTTGTACAGTTCTGACCTAATTACTGCTCCGAATAATTTGATTCTTCAGCTCATTGCCTATTTGAGTTTGTAGACTCGTGTTAACTATTAATCGATTAGTAAATTAGTTGACCATTTTAAAAATCAATTCATCACCATTAATCTGATTCATAGCCTCAGCCATACAAATATGACAATTATCAATGCACACATTGATAATATAATGATGACTGAATGTGCAGATCTGAATAAACACATTGGCTTTGCTTCTTTAAATGTTTGGTTTCTTGGTAGATCTCTTTAATAAATAAACAACTTTTTCCTTTGGGTTCACTGCAAACAGAGACCCCAAATAAAAGTGTGATATTCAGCTACAATTTTTTAAAAATATATATGAATACTGGAATATTTATAAGCAGAAAATGAGTCTGTGTTTGTATGGGTTAATAACTGTTACTTTAAATCAAATGTTTTTGTTTTGATCGTATCACAGCATGCAGATTTTGTGGAAAAGCTTATTAAAACGGATTATATTTTAATAAAACGACAGAAAATGCTATTATTTTGTTTAAATTATATGTTCATAACCTGCAGATCTGACAGAAAACAGTAACTAAGCCATGTGTAATCAGTACAATGAGGTCGGTAATAAGCTAGCAGAATTAGCACCATTAATCGACATCAGTGCAAAAATACATAAAAACTACAAACATGAATAAATATATATTTGAAGGATTCTGGGCCTACAAGCACACATTTGAAACATGAGGAGTGAAAACACCGTTAAACGTAAAGAAAAGCATTAAAAACGTTCAGCTACGGTTTCTATTGTAGTTTATCGTGTTGAATTTTTTTCAACGAAAATATAAAAACTAACTTTAACTTCGATCTTGACCGATTCACGGCTTGAAGATTGGCAACTCTAATAAATACCAACTCATATTGTCAAAATAACTTCAGAGATGATTTTAACATATGAAGATATAAAGGATAAGCTTGTCTAGACTTACTTTGGGCGCGACGCTTCTTGCTCGACTTTAGAAAATTCAAACTGTAGTTGAGGAAGCGTTCGTTCCCTTACCTACACGTCCATTGGCCCAATCAAACTGACGTCACGACTCATATACCGCACCTGATTGGCTTACTTGTTACTGTTTCCACAGTGCCCCCCTGTGGTGTCAGTATGTCAACACACACTACAAACAGAAATGTCCCATCTGTACTAACAGAAATAAAGTAGCTTGGTATCACTCATAAATCTAATTTAATCTCGATGAATTAGAATATCCTTAAAAATGAGACATATATTAGCAATAGTTTGATCATATGGATGCTTACATTATGGATGTTTACATGTGGATGATTCCAGAATTGCACCATCCATGGTAACAGCATGTTGGAGTTCTGATTCGCTGTTTGTAGACTTTTGTTCATAATATTTTTGTTTGGAGAATTTTTCACCCTGGTTTTGGATGCTGTGTAGCAGGAATTAAAGTTTTTTCTTAGTTATGATGTGTAACCTTGGAAACAAGGTATTGTTTTTACAACAAGGTGCAGCTGATGAATGTCATCATAATCAACCAGTATTATACTCAGTCTTTTCTTCCTTTCTTTCTTTCTAAAAAAAAAAACAAAAACCTTTCACAAGCAATAATTTTAAAGCAGAATGTTTCACTTTTTCTGCTATGGGGTATTGAACAGCACAATTTAGAGAAAAAGTAAAAACAAACAAACATGGAAGAAAATAAAGTGCTGTGAACTCTAATTGATTCAAAACATTTTCAGTTACAAAATTTGAATCGACAGAGTACAAATAGTTTAATCACCATTTATTAGTTTTCATTTAAAACATAATGAAAAATTATAGACTTAGATTTTTTTTGCATTCCAACAGAATAACATTCATGCTTGGTAATTTATTCCAGAAACATGCAGAAAGGATTACAAAGAATTACAAAACAACAGATTCGTTTGAACAGCCGAGGGGAAAAAAAAGTCTTACTAAATGCTGCGCTTAAGTTTGGACAGACAGTCCAAACAGTTTTTGGCTTGTGTAAAGCCTCTGTATCTTCCTCTCTTGCAGAAATCCACACAAATGATCATGTGGGCTGTACTGAGCTGCTGAAATGGTGCTTTTCACTTTACAGCTTTAAGGCAGGCACCTAGCAGATGCATTGTTTTTTAATAGTCGACAGTCGCATAAGCAGGAGATGCTACAAATACAACCACAGAAAACTCATCGCAAGGTTACGTCAGAGAAGCTACTGGTTTCTGATGACAATCCACTGACAGCGAAACTGTCCATTTCATGTATAAACCATGTTTAAGTTTGTCTTTGACATCATTTAGTCACATTGAGAATACAAAACATGAGTGCAAGGAAAACCCTTAGATAAGGCCCAGGTGATCTTTGCTTCAAAGCTTTCATTGCTTGTCAAATTAAGAGCTAAAACATCAAAAAAGGGGGGGAAAAGTATTTCTCTGTGGTTTTAGGAGATTTATACTGCAAAATCAAAAAATGTTACCAAGTATTTTTGGTCTAGTTTCAAGTACTAATATCTAAGTTAGCACTTAAAATAAGACAAAACTAACATACAAGTAACTTTTCAGCAAGAAACAATAGTTTGCTTTAAGTCAGTGATTCCTAAATATTGACTAAAAATGCTAGTTTCACCAGCAGCTTTTTCACTAATAAGATATTTCCTCATTTTACAGGTGAAATAATATGCCAGGGAAACCTGTAGTTTTTAAAAAACAATATTAATGAATTATTTACTCAAAACAAACTACTCTATCTTGCTGAAAAGCTACTTACAAGTTAGTTTTGTCCCATTCCAAGAGTACTAAGATATTTTCACTACATACTAGGCCAAAAAATACTAGGTATTTATTTATTTATTTTTTTGCAGTAAGTCTACAAAAAAGCTATAATTTTACAATCAGCACCTGCCTCACACTTTGGAGTGAGGGTTTGTAGCTTCCTGAAAATTATAATGTAGACTTGTCTTGATAGTATTTAATAATTTCTGCTGTAAGTTTTTCACAGGTTGAACTGTTTGGATTTTTCTGATTTGCTGTGGTGCAAATTAAGCAAAAAGCATCAAGTTTATAATTCAAAAATGACAGTAAGCACATTTACATAAAGAAATATTTCTTATAGAATGTAGATAAGTAACCTTAGTGCAAGTTAAGTTCAAACTCAGAATATGCTTTTCCAGAAAACTGCAAAAAAAAAAAAAAGGACAAAATACAGAGTTTCTGCTTTTATAACAGAATTAGGGGGTCCGGTTTTGGCCGGATCCTTGGAAGAAACTCTCCGAACATTTGGTCAAATCTCAGTCCACCGTTCATTCCCAGGCCCGAGTGTTTCGCTTTGGGTCGGTTACTGGTATCCTGATCTGCCAAGGTCACACAATCAGTCAACTGCCGGTCAGCTGGCTGAATAAAACCTCCACTCTGCTCATTTATTTGTAATAAAGAAAAAAATCTATTAGGAAATATTTCCAGTTGTGAAAAGCACAAACACTGATTATGTGGAAACTAAAGCAGCAACAACATCACCCTTATGCTACTTCGCCGCAAACTGGACGTCTGTAATGCAGCCGATTGCAGGCTTGCTACTCCAGCAGATTGTCCGACTAATCGGCTAAAACACAGAATGACAAAAAAAAACTACCTAATACTGTACTGTAATAACATATATGCAATCCTTTTTAGCAGTAAATAAAAAAATATACATTGTTGTTTTCAGCTTTGATGTGGTATTTTTCTTATTCTCTTCTTTTTTAAAAAAAGAGAGAACAGTCAAAACATGAACTGATCACTTCATCTGAAAAAAGACAAAGAGAAATATAAACAAATGCATAATAAGTCAAGCATGCAACACTTCCTTTCAACAAACCAAAACGTTCTGTGAGACCTCTCTGTTGCTACAGAGTGTGTAATGCATGGTCGGTCTTAGTGTTAAATCACAGTTTCACTGAGAGCATGTGTGACCATAAACTGTCCTCTGGTGGTAAACAGACAGGCTGTGACCCAGTAACTAATCTGGAAGGACACATGCAGCTCGAAATGCTGCAAAAACACAAACAGTCTGGAGATAAATCCACAAGACACTGCGTGGAAAAGCAGGATGAAGGTGGAAGCTACCAGATGAAAGCTTGACTTTCTTCAGAAGACAGCTTTAAAAGGCAGGACTATGAGTTTAGTTTGAGGATGAAAAACAAAATGCTTCAGGTGTTTTTAAATTAATAAAAAAAAATCTAATCTTGTTAAAGTCCAGTATTTGACAAAATCAGGGACAGACAAAAAATATAATCCAGTCAGAAGACATGTGCATAAAGTGAGGCAGGAAAATAAAAAAGGTGTAAAAACAGAGGTAAAGGATGCATGCCATGCTTTGGAGAAGTGTGTTTTGTTGCTTTTTAAGGAGGTCCCAAGTTTAATTTTCTCTCTCTCCTTGTTTATTTCTGATCCAGGATTTCCCGTTTGACCTCTGCTACATAATGGTGGTCTTTCCCATGAGCCACCTCCATGATGGCCGACGCCTGAGGAGAAATAAAGAGATTATTGACACACAGAAGAGACACTCAGAAGGCATCCAGTCAGTAAATTGATTTTATGGATTAATCAAATTTTAATTTTTTTAGGATTACATTTTTGGTGAATCTGGATTTTTTTCCACCAATAAACTCTTTGGGTTTCCATAGTTTAGAGCCGCCATCTTGTTTGACAAGCGTTTTTACAGTTTATATTCTTTATGTGGTCTTTGAATTCAGGTCAATTCTACAGCAGAATAACAGGGCCGGGTTACGATCTCTTAATTTCTTAATTATGAGAATAAAGTCATAGTACAATAATGTAGAAGTTGTACAAAAATAAAGTCAAAAATAATCCAAAGCTCTTGAGAACAGTTTTAAACGGGATAATGGAGGATCACTGTTATGATAATGTGCTGAAGGCTGAATCTCGGAAAGAGGAGGCGCTTCTTAAAGAGACAGAGGCCTAATTTCAAGGCATCTAATTGAAAAGTCATATTTTTTTGTTTGATAGAAACATTTTTAGAACAACTACGTGCCTGAAAAATACATAATGCCTCCTTTAAGTGATTTTTTTAAAGCTCGAAACATTTGCTCAGCACCAACATCAGCGCTACACTGGGCTTGACGTCAGTGTTTTGATAAGAATGGTACAGGGAGTGTTTGAAAATAAAAAATATGAGCACAAATATCTTTAATTTGGTTTCATCAGACACAACATTGCAAATCAAAGTTTCTCTACAATCTGTTTTTAGAGAGAAAAGGTTTGGTTTCCTGCTGGCAATTCTGCCAAAGAAGCCATATTTTCTACTTCTTAAATAAACTTACAAAGTTTAAAAATGTAATATCCTGCAGTAAAAAATATACGAATAAAGACAAAAATGACCTTTTTCAAAGCTTTGACACCTTGGGATTTCTTTTCAAGTCCCAGATAGAGACGGCCCAGCTTCAGGTACATGGACGCCACATTCAGAGAGTAGGTCGGGTAGTGAACACTGCGGAGAAAACGCAACACATCAACCCAAGAAGAGGATTATCATGGAGTTACTGAGAAACGGTTTTGTTTTGGTGCTTCAATAATTAAAAACACAGCTGCCTTCAATAGTAACAAAAGAAAACTCTGGGATTAAAAACCACAGAGGTCAGGCGGGTTGAACATGAATAAAAATAGAACATTTAATATAAAACAGTAAGTGGTTTCTGAATGGTAAGCACCAAACATGCTGGAGTTCCACTTCCGTTGCTAGGTGACGGGCTGGGCCTAGCTGAGGTTGCTAGGTAACGGCGCAGTGGAAATTCCAGACACCAAAAAAACCCAAGAAACATTAACTTATTGCCTTGTTGGACAGTTTTTATAAAGCAGGATTTATTGTTTTTAGAAACAGTTGAGACCCAAATGGAAGGAATAAAAATGTGCTAAATGTGAATTTTTAATATATATTTTAATATAAATAAAAGATGCTGGGTTTTAAATCACAGAAGTCAGAATGAGTTGAGCATGGAAAAAAAGCTCATTTACTATAACTGCTGAGGTAAATGGTTTCATTAAGGCTAACTGGAATACAAGTGTTACTTGGGTCAAAACTTCACTCTGCTCTCAAACGTCTCTTCAGACCTCTGAATGGACCTTCTGGTTTAGGACGCATCACATCTGTTTACCTGTACGGCTGAACAATTTTCTCCCCGTAGCTCATGGCGCCGTCCCAGTCCTGCATGTAGAGACACACGCCCATGGCCTGATACATCATGTGCAGCATGTAGACGTTGGTGTCTGCAAAAATAGCTCCCATCTTCTCCAGGCTGAGCTCACACATCTCCAGCAGCTCACTGGGATGTGCAACAGAGTCAAGGTGAAATGACAAACAGCAGGAGGCACAGAGAGACGAGACAGGAAAGAGTCACAGGGAAAGCTCTAATGAGAACAGGATATTTTTGTAGTGCTTGGCTCTTCTGAACTCTTCAATGACATTTTTGGCATAATGGACCATAGACTGGATTTCCTTTGGTTCTGGTGGAGAGTTCAGCTTCCTGATCTCCATTTTTGCTTTATCCTGCACAACGAGAAAAGCAGCAAATAGTCGTAAAGTTTCCAGACGGAAACTATTACACAGAAAACACTGGTATGCATGTATTTTTGTGTGTTGCTTTTAATAGTAGTAACTCACAATGCCTTTAACCTTTTATGCAACTTAAACTTGAGAGATTTCATGCGATGAGCAAACCAATTCTTTTGGTAACACTTTATTTGAAGGAATTTTCATAAGACTCATAAACAAGACATGACACCTGTCATAAACATCAATGTTTATGACAGGTGTCACAAAGTGTTATTCTGTAAATAATGACACTTTAATGGAAAGTTGACTCTTAATAGACTTTTAGTGTAAGTTTTAATGCAACTTTGCATAAAAGTGTCATTATTTACCAAATGACACTTCATGACAACATTCATGAAGACTCCTTCATGTTTATGTTTATGACAGATGTTGTATCATTTATTTTATTTTTTCCCAGATCACACCAGTCTCATCTGTTTTATAAATGCCCTAAGAACAGCTGTACTACTAATTTTGTTACAGTTTACTGTAAAGTGACGATAAATCAAGTTCAATCAATCTATCAAAATATCATGTTTATAACATGATATGTCAAGCTTACTCACATCCCTTAACTGCACTGTTCTATCCTCATTTTGCTTTGGTGAGAACTTTAGTGGCGATCTCTCGTACCTTAGACCTGGTGGTGCACTCGGTGCACTGACACATGAAGAAGTAGGACTCTAATAGCCTCTCTCTCCGGTCCTCTGTTGGATATAGCAGGTCTATGTAACTGTCAAAGATCTGCAAAAATGACATCAATAAAGAATAAAGAGGAGGACATTTTTATTTACATTTTGGCAAAAACAGAAGCTTTGTCTTTTACCTCTTCCCCTGGGTTTATCTCTTGAACGACTCTGACCTCAGCCACTGTGCCTTTATAGGTCACAATAACATTTGGACTACAGCTGTGGTTCATCAGCGCTACACTGGAAGGAGAAGGCATAATATCAATTAATTACATCTAAAAATGAGATAAAGATGGAAAAATACCTGCATAACAGAAGAGGAGAAGGTTATGTGTAGGGCTGAAACGATTAATTGGAGTATAAAGTCTCAAAAAAGGCAAACTGCTGAAAGAACAACACACTGAAAGCAATGATTTAGCCAAAACTGGACAAAAAATATAAACATTTTGCATTTAAGATGAAAATATGTTCAACACAGGACTTCTCCAGTGGCAGCTTTAGCTTCACTTGGTTCAAATTCTGTAAATAAAAATCAAGTGTCTTTTGCAGTCCAATTATTAATTGATTAACCCAAAAAATAATCAACATATCAGAACTACACTGTATTGATTTTAAGTCAAGAAGAAAAGCCTGAGCTTTTCATACGTTGATGTTAAAAGTATAAATGCTAGATTATTGTCTTTGATGTAATAAAATGTTTATTTCATGATTCATAAAGAGAACTGAATGACTTGTTCATTTACATTTTTAAGTACTTTTAACAGTATATAAAAATATTTAGGTGGTTAAATAAAAAAAAGTTTTCTTTTTAAATCGGCAAAATGTGGCAATTTCTTTACCCTATTAATTGTCAGAATAATCAATACAATAATCAATTACAAACGCAATAATTAGTTGCAGCCCTGGTTATACAGAGAGTATTTAATTGAGAGTTTTTTGTGATGATTTGTAAAGTATTTACTCAGGAAAAACAGCTGATCCTAGATGGGAGAGCTCTTCGTCCTCTATGGTGAAACCATTACAGTTTACCTGGAAACAGAAAAACAAACAATAAAGAAACCAGAGTTCAGATATATGATGACAAAGCAAGCATCGCAGACTAAACTGTTGTGAAACGTCCGATAGGATGGAGGACATCCTGCAGCGGAGATTAAATGTAGCCTTGAGATAAGAGGCTAAAGAGGTTGTTTCCATTAGTGCAGTGTGAAAGCAAAGAGGCCGCGGCTCCGCCAAACGGATCAAATTAAAGAGATAAGAGCTACAGACCGGATCCAGTCAGGCAGCGATGAAGAGCCTGCAGCAACCAACATGCCCTCTACTCCTGCTGCTGACCAATATAAATAAAAACTCTTCCATTTCCCATTTGTTCACAATTTTATTTGGTAAAGCTGAAGGAGCAGAGTTCAGATATAATTTGAATGACAACATCTGACACTAAAAAAAACAAAAACAAACTTTATCACGTTACAATCACAAACTTTGGAAAACACAAATGAGCACATACTGTAAGCACTTTTTAGTAAATACTCTTATAAATGTGTTATTCGCTGTATTCAGACCCTTAACTATAATGCCACAACATAAAAACATTTAAAATTCTTTTAGCAACATTTGTCTGGAGCCACAAAAGCAACATGACCCATTAAAAACAAAGAGCTCATCGATTTTTAAAATGCCATTTTTGTTTGGTTTATGGTTCAATTAAAGAACCGCATTTATTAAAATATTTACGCACCATTATTGTTATTCTGTTGTAGAGGTTCTAAACCGTAATTACATCAAGAAAAATCCAGAAAGCTTTTTCATTACTATTTTTATTTAGAAACATTGCAAGAAGCATTATTAATTTCTAGAGAGCAGAGATCACAATTAGTAAAAGGTATCCTCATGTGTGTAATATAATCTGAGCATAAATCCAGCTGCTGCATAAGAAACTTACTAGAGCAGGGGTTTCATAGCCTTTCCTTTAAATAACTGCACCACATTTTATTTAGGTATTTTAGGGTCCAAGGTGGCGATTTAGATGCATTTAATTTCAGTAAAATATGATAAAGTTTGTGTAATGTGAAAAAGTTTATTGGTACAAATCCTTCTGCAAAGTATAACACTTAGTTTATTCATCAACAGAACTTTTGGTCAAATATTTATTTTAGAGTCAATATCAATACTGATGCCGTTTAAGCCCCATAAAGGAATGTAACTCGGTGTAACTCAGTGACCAAAATGAACCATCAGCTTCATTTTGTTTGCTTTGTTATTGTTTCTGATCAAAATGTTCTTAGATTTTACCTGTGCAAAAAGCTCAGTGAGAGCCTGGTCGTCAGGGAGGTCACTGATGTGTTTGGAGTAGAAATGGTGCAGAGCCGCAATGTCAGCCTGGTTTAACTCCTCCTTCTCACTGTCCATCTTATCCAGATCTGTAAAAGGCAAAAAAACAGAAAATCAAAGGAGAGACAGCACATGGAGGTAAAGAGCATTGAACATCGCAACAGAACATTGCAGTGCTGTATATAAAGAAGAAGAGATTAGAGAAGTGATTTTAGACAGAAGTTTCAAACACTCTTCATTGTGAAACCATACTGATTAGGAATGTAAACAATTAATCTGCAACTAATGGCCTATTAAATTAAAATGCGTTTCAATCGCGTTAACTAACAGTGTTGCAGTTTGGTCGCCGTCCAGAAGAGGGCGCCACAGGTTAGCCAATACGGGAGTAAAAATGGCGGTTAAGACGAAATGGCAAAGAGTAACGGTCGGAACAGAGTCCGGTGTGGGGCGCAAAATTCACTTTATGTGATACAGTTTTGACATCTACCGTAGTCTACAAGCTCCGTAAGTTTCACATTAACGTCGATCATTCAGCCGAACGTCATGACGCAAATATTCATGTGCTACCAAGGCGATAATATAATGAGAGAAAAGCGGAGCACTAAGCATTTTATAGAAGGAAAACGATGCCAATAATCACGGTAGATTTTGAATTAAAGCTCTTCATTTAGCGAAGTTTTAATATTCCTTTAAGAGCAACCATACACAGTATTACTGTATGAACTCGCTCTGTTCATGTGTAGTTTCACATATGTTATTATTTTCATCTTTTATTTTTGGTATGCAGCAACCTGTGATGTTCCTGTTTAGCTATATTTTATAAATATGTTTAAGTTCAATAATGTGAGAAAAGCATTACTTTCTCTTTATTTAGTCAGTATTAAATACAGCTGTTACAAAATAATGACCAAATGTAATGTTTTTACATGTTCTGAAAAATGGGTGCTTTTATATTGAGAAAGATGGTCAGCCATTTTGATACAGGAGATTTTTAAGAAAATGGCTAGTCGATCGATAAGATGAATCAACTTTAGATTAACTTTTTGTTGCATTTTTTTGTATTGATGTTACTTTTACGTATCTATAGTTATTGTCATTTCAAACTATTGTTTATATTTTTTGTTGTACTGCAGCCTTGCTCCTACTTCCAAGACAAATGTCTTCTATGGGGGACCAATAAATTATCTTATTAATAGATAACTTGCATCCCCAGTATTGATGCATGTGCATCAGTATCAGGAACTAACACCAACATGAAGCAGTGCAGGCAGCAGCTGGTCATACGTTTGCTTTGAGTGCAGAGAAAGAGTCATGAGTGTTAGCGCTGATGATCCTGTGGTGAAGCAGTAGTTTGTTTGCGAGTCTGTCCCGGTACGATCTCTGAGAAAGTGCCTCGCTGAAAAAAAAAAAGTGGCAGCAGTTAATGGGAACACAGAAAGAGAATTACAGCACCTTGTAACTTGGGATTTAAGTCCCACAGCTCTCCAGTCATACTGAGTGAAAGAGACAGAATCAGGACCGGAGGCTACAGCGGAGAATATTAATAGATTCTGCTAAAACTACAGCGAGATCACACACAGATGAGCAAATTAACACACCGCGTAACTAAAAGTGCAGGAATATGTAACCAAACGCTTGTGCTTTAATTCACAGACTCGGATGATGACTCACGTGCTTCGAACTCTTTGAGCAGGAGCAGCCGTTCTGAGGGGGTCCGATCCGTCGTGACTCTCTAACAGAACAGTTCAGACACAGGAGGATAGTTTAATCACAGCACATAAATATGCAAAAGACATACAAAAAGCTTTAACCAGGTCTCACATTTTAAGACATTAACTGGTTTTTCAGATAATTTATTACTGACAAAGCTTTGCTGAAAACTATAGATTGATCATAAAAGACAGTTTCTATGAAGAGTTCACGTTCTGAGTTGTAGAGTTTAGGTTTGGACTTTGCAAAATTGTCCAAAAAAACTATTTTAGAGCCATAACACATAAAAAATATTTAAAGTATAAACCAATCTAAATCAGACAATTAACATTTAAAAAGAGGTCCACTAAGTACAATACACGTCTACCCTCATTTTATTCCAGTATATGTATACTGAATTAAAATGGTTTAGATCATAGACTGCGACGGCTCATAAGCTTCACACCTGAAACATTCTCCTACATCTGGTGACTGTTACCTGTTTCATGATGATTCTGGCCACCAGTCTGACCGTCTCTGATGGACACCAATTCTCCCCATATGCACACATGGCGACACACTCCAGCTTATGCATGGGCCAGTCGCCTCTCTGAGCAGAGAAGAACCACAAAGTACTCCAGTCATAAATAAGGAGACCAGTAAATGCACTTAACAGGGAAATAAAGAAGCAACAAATAAAGAAAATAGCAGATTTTCTTTTTATTACTTAATTTAAGACTTGTGTGAATTAAAAAAGATTAACATTCTGTTTAATATTTATAACTCTAACCAACTGACATTATGCTGTTATGGCAAGTTTTAGCTAACAACATAACAAAAACTCATTAAATACACACTTTCTTATTAACTATTTGTGGATAAGAACAAGATAACAAAATGGCTGCAGCAAAAACTTGCTAATTGTAATAATACTTCTTTAATTTAATGGAAGAAACAGCGACTTAATCTGTAATCCAATTTGGAATTTTTTCCATAGTTTGAACTTTTTAAAAGCTCAAAATTGAGAGTAATTAGATCATAATCTACAAAGACCCTGCAAAAAGATTTTTTATGTAAAAATGGAAATCCTCTCTGGTGTTGGCATGATGTGAGGTGCAAAAGCTATCCTCTGTCATCAAATATGAAACACTAAAAAGACTTTGGCTCCATTTATTTCCAGGAATAAATAAGCCTGTATGTAAAATAGCTTAAATCTGCAAGAGCTCCACACAATTTCAAACCAAATTTGAAAATCTCTCAGTTCCTCTGATTCATTTTTTGAAAAGGGAAGCAGAAATTAAACATTTCCAAAAGAGGAAAGAAGGGAGAAAAAGCTCCTCTTACCTGACAGTCAACATTGCAGTAGTAGGCCTGCTTACATTTTCCGCATTTAAAAAGATCTTCTCTCCTGCAAAAGTAAAAAAGTATGATTTCATGACTAGAGCTGAACGTATAGCTGGTGATCTAACTATAAAATTCACTCCAAATATAAACTTTAACTAAATAATCTTACAGCAAGTAAAGTTAATAATTAACAGGTTCTAAACTAAGATTGTAAAAAATAAATCACTTTGATTTGTTAAATTTGAATTTGATGATCCCAGACTAAACACATGATTCTTATGTCAGTGTTTTTCAGCCATAATACTTTTTACATCCTAAAAATAAAGTAAAATCCACAAGAGTCAATGCTAAACATCCAAACATCAACATGAACAGCATGAGGTGCAAATATTAACACTACTGTCCTGCAGAAGGAGGGTTCTGCATTCCAGCATGGAGATGATTGCATGTTCTGCGCATCCATGCATGTTTTGAGGAAAATCCACAAAAAAAAGCATTTTCTTAAAGTTTATAAACTCTAATAGTTCCTCAGTTTTCCATCAGATTCAAACCTACCTCCACTATCAAAAACCCTGGAGCACATAGCTGTTTAGTTTGGTTGTCCAAATAAATTAAAATCAGAACAAGTCACAATAACAAATGTTGCTGGATGATAAATTGACCCAGAATTTATTGCGATGAATGACAATATTGTTGTTTTGAGACTATATTCAAGTACCTTAATGGTATTCATCTAGTAATGCAAGTACGCCCTCTCAAAGATCAGTAAACACTGGAACTGGAAGATATTTGACATATCACAAGTACATAATCACAACAACAAATAAAATGGATACTTAAGACCACTGTTCCCTCTAAGCTGCGCGCCTGCGCAATTGCGCACTGCTCGCACAGTCTCTGCGCACAATAAAATC
>CAEFZY010045404.1:0-52124 GCA_903066815.1 Brachyrhaphis roseni
AAACTGTAAAACAGCTGAAACACTGACTTCCTTTAAATCCCAACTAAAAACCCACCTGTTTAGGATTGCATTTGAAAAAACGGCGAATGACCGAGGGTCATTGCGCGTACATTGATGGAACTTGACTAAATGTAATGTTTTTATTGTTGTTTTATTGTTTTCACTGCTGCTGTTTCTGATATGATGTAAAGCACTTTGAAATGCCTTGCTGCTGAAATGTGCTATACAAATAAAATTTGATTGATTGATTTATTCTCATATTATTTTGAATTTATTCTCGTAAAACTGCGACTTGGTAATATCAGAACTTTATTGGAGTAATTTTGATTTTATTCTCATAATTTTATCTTTTTATTTTCTCAGGGTGGCCCTAATACTTCATTGTAATATTTAGATTATATGTGTGTGTGAGTGTGTGTATGAGAACCAGGTTTTTATATCCTTGTGGGGACCTATTTCTGTCTACATTGTGGGGACCTCTGCTCCCTATGGGGACATTTCTTGATCCTCATGAGGGGAAATGCTGTTTTTGGGTTTGGGGCTAGGTATGTGATGGTTAGTTAAGGTAAGGCCTTGGTATGTGATGGTTAGTTAAGGTAAGGCCTTGGTATGTGATGGTTAGAGTTAGACTGTAGAAAATGAATGGAAGTCAATGTAAAGTCCCCAGAAGATGTGAAAACATGACTGTGTGAATTAAAACAAAAAGAAACAATAAGGTTTAAGGTATTTCTTCCAAACAGGCAGGATGAAGTTTAATGTGTTGAACATCAATAGCGATAAAAGATGTACATATTTATATTTCACAGACTCATCATTTAATGTTCATTTAACTGAAGCTGAACATAAGGGATGCCGGATTAAGAGCCGTTTCAGGCAGATTATGTCGCCTGGATTATGTCGGTGGGTCGTTAGCAGAGTAAACGGATCGTACCAGGTTGGGTTTGGATCTGTAAGGAGATTACCGCTGTAACAAAGTCCAACATGGGGGAGATTTTATGCTCAAGTAGAGACTGTGTGAAACAATCCAGCGCCAACAGGGAAATTACATAATAAATGAAGATTATTTAGATTTTACATAGATGAGGTGCTTTTCTTTCTCTCTTTGTCACCTACAGTAAGTAAATCTGATTCACTTTAGTTATTTAATCAAATTCCACTTTAAAAAATATCTGCCTGCTTCGTGTCGGTCGTTGGGTCAACTCATGACACCAACTGGTTCACAGCAATTTAACTTCAGAGTAATTATAGTGACAATAGCAGTGAGGTTCATACAATTAAGGCATAATGTGTTGAGTTAAAAAAAAAAAACCAATATGTATTTTCTAAATATAAGTTACAAACAGTATATTTTAACACATTTATTTTTAATTAAGTCTTATTTTGTTCATTTTAATTAGTGTCACATCTGTTTTTTGTGTGTTTTTTTTTATTAAACTGTGGCATTATTGGGCCTCCATATTAGACTGAGTGTATGTGGTTATCATTTTGCATCTTTTTCACACTAGTTAAGCAAATTAATTAACTTATTTTGTTTACATCTGCTGTCAGGTTCCTAATTAATGAAGTGGTAAGACATAAAACTGCAGTGATGATTTTATTTCATTTATTTGTTTCCCTGAAGCCAAAATAAATGTTATATTGGATGTTTTACTCAAAAAAAAATCTGAAAACACAATATTCAACATTTTTTTCTGCTTTTGGGGAAGCAAAACACCCTTTTATAAAGGCTGTATTAATCGTTTTTAACTCAAGTGGACCTTATTGCGAGTTCAGATAAACATTCAGATAGCAAAAGGAGATTTAAACAAGTCTACACTTTAGTTTATTTGGCATTTCTAAACCAGTTTAACATAAGTTTGAATAGATGAATAATAATTCACTGACAAGTAATCTTAGATGTAGATTTTAAAACTCAAGCAACCAATGGTGCTTTCTCTCAAAAGAATTATCCTATGAGAGGCCAGATCGGGCCAATAAAAAAAATAAACATTCTTCAAAAATTACAAAAAAATATATATATTTTTTCTTTTTTTATAATTGTTTTTATTGGCCTCATCTGGCATCCTCTATATATTTTTCTCTATTAATTTCCCATTTTAATTAAATTTCTAATTTTATAATTTGAAGTTTGCAAAATTCTATAAATGTATTTATTAATTGTGTTTTACATTTATCTCCTGATTGAAGAAGATGACTATGTAAGCCTTTCTATGACCTGAACATGATTCTCTGGGTGGCCAACATTTTTCCATAGGGGGCCATGGCACCTCTGGGCCCCCCTATGAGGCCGCCACTGCAAACAGAAAAATATGTAATTTATATGCTTGTAAAAAATCCTTTAAAACATAAACTGACAATCACAAGGACTTACGTACAGAGCATGAAAAAGCACTTTTATATTATTATTTTATTTCTTGATTGAGTCCAACAATTTGTGGCATCAGTGGTTCAATCACCAGGTTTTCTTTCAGAGAAATATTGAGAATATCCCTTGGTTACTTTGCAGATCTGCTTCTGCTGATTGCATCCAGTTATTGTCAGTGAACTTTGAACATTTGCAGAACAAACCCATGAATACTGATATCAGAAAATAAAGCACCCCATTCAGGTGCCATGTGACGTCTGATACAAACCCAGCTGTTTGTCAAATATTAACCAGCATTAAAATCATTTGGTTGAATCATAAAAGTAAAGTAAACAGAACAAAAATAGGAGTGCTTTTAAGAAAAGAGGGAATTAAACCAAAATCATTATGAAAAACACATTTTGTTTGTATTAATTAGCAGTGAAATGATTCTGAATATTCCTGTCTTTCTGTTATTAGTATCCCTGAGCACATCCATCCGCTCTGGGGTCTGATCCTGCCCACAGCACCCTGGGTGGAGAGCCGGTTTGAGGGACGGAGTGACTCCACCAATCACCCACAGTGATTATCTGTCCACGCCCAAACTGAGCCCTCTGGTGGCCTACGTATGGAAATAAAAACAGGTTTCTCAAACATTAGTCTCACTTTTCCTGAGTAAAAACTCCAATTTCAGGCTTGTTTTTCAACTATAATTACAAAACTGTAGATGTTTGTGTACATTATCTACAATGATTAAAACAATTAATCGTGATTAATCAATAATTGAAATAACTGTCAATTAATTTAATAATCGATTAATTGTTAACTAACAGTAATTCAGCCAAAACTGTACAAAAAACATATATATTTCAATTGGGTTGTAAAAAAAAAACAAAACAAAAAAACTTTGTTGGTCTGTAAATACGTCCAACACAAAACACTCAAGTTACAGTTTTAGTTTCACCTGACTAAATTCTGTAAAAAAAATAAAATAATAATAAAATCTCCTATTATGTCATTGCATTTTAGGGAATGAAATGGGCATTTTCTCATTTTAAAAGGAATTGAATTAATTATTTATGTGGATTTTTATGTATTTCTAAAATAATGGACTTTCTAAAATATGTCATTTTTTGCCTAAAGTTATATTTTTTAGTAGTTAAATAAAAAATCTGCAGAATGTGCCAGATTTGTTTATCCGATTAATCGATCAATTGAAGGAATAATCGACTAATTTTCAGAACAATTTATAGGAAAATTGATCAATACAATAGTTGTTAGTTGTAGTAGTTAAAGTAATTTAAATCTAAGCTTTTTTATGTTCTATTTTCTGACTTTTTTAGTTATTTAACAGGCATAATCTGTTTGCACTTTTCAGGAAAGTGATTGAACTTCTGTGTCTCATTTAGGGAAGAGAAGAGGAACAAATACCAACATCCTGCTTGTAAAAGGAACCAAAATGTTTTATGGAAACTGTGGTTTATTGACATTAACACAGAGTGTTATTTCAGCAACAGTATTTTTTTTATGGATGTTACTATAAAGTATACCAATAAAACACTTATTGTGGCACATAAACTTCCTTTAGCTGCTAGTGGTAAAATGTGGACTATAAGTCAATGCAGAACAGTCCAAACTACAACCAAAAGCATTTCTGACTTTTTAAATGCAGAAAATTAAAACATATTTTGTATATTAAAAATAAAATACCTGTAACAGGCCAGTTGACTCTGTGGCCTCTTCTTTTCAGCTCCTCTGCCACTTCCTGGTCGATCCCTTCCTCCAAATTAACTAACCACTGACCAGCTGCAAGACAAAATCACCAAAAAATTATTTCTTCTTCAAATTATGCAGAATTATCATTGTTATACTTATGATCCCACACGACAGAAAAGAGCTAATCGACCACCTTAGTATGCAGGAATAAACCTCATATGTATATTTCAAGATAAAAATAAATTATTATGGAGCAAAAAATGTCAAGTTTAAATAAGGTAAGTCAATTCGGATGATTGAAATAAATACAAATAACATTACTTTGTGTACTGTACTTTTATTTTCCACTGGAAAATTCAGTTATGAAAGATCCAGGATCTATAGATAAAGCATACGGTAACAAAACATTTAAAGCTGAAACGATTAATCGTGATGAATCAAATATTCAAATAATAAACTAATTTTGTATTTGATTACTTGTTAACTGAAGTATACAAACTCAAAAAAGCATAAGAAAAAAGATTAAGACACTCAGAGGATAAAAGCTTAAACTGTGCAAATATACTGCATCTAAGTTTTTATTTTTTTAAATGTCTGTAAATATGTCAGAACTTCAAGTGGCAATTTTAGCTTCACTTGGTTTAAATTCTGTAAGACAAATCTATGAAGCACCTTTTGCTATTCAGCTATTACTTGGTTAATGCAGAAAATAATCAACAGATCTGTTCTAAACTGTATTGATTGATGTTAGAAATATGTTTTTAGCAGCAGATGCATCATTTTCTACAAATGATTAAGTGTTCACTAAAGGAACAAATATTTATTATTTAAAAAAGGAATTTGGTTATTGCCATTTTTATTATATTTTCATTATTGTAAATAAGTGTCTGCAGAATTTGAAAATGTTTTATTTGATTAATTGATTAATTGTCAGTTGCGGCCCTGAACAAAATAACTTAAAGATCCAAAAACAAACTGCTAGGGATATATGCCGTACTGTGGTGTAAATTGTAGTGATGTTTTCATTGTTAGACTTTTTGAAAAATGTTTTAAGGCATGTACTTTTGTCATCGTACTCCACAAAGACTCTCGGTGCATCCAAAGCCTGCTGAGGGTTCATCCCAAACTCGACCATGTTCAGCAGGACCTTAACAAAACAGACCAGGTAAATCTACTATTAAGTACCTATTTCTACATAATTATTAATTGGTTAAACCAAAAATAGTCAATAGATGTATTTCTAAAAAGGCCGAGGTGTAAATCAAAAGAAGGTGCCTATTTTTTATCCGATTAATCGTCAGAATAATTGACAGATTAATCGATTATAGAATAATCGTTAATTGCAGCCCTAATTCTGAGTACCTGGATGTGTCCTTGAGGTTGCATGAAGGCCCCCACAACCCCCAAGGCAGCGAGAAGTTGGGGTTTTTCTGAGTCGGTGAGGAGAGCAGGTATTATGGTGTGATACGGCCGCTTCCCTCCAACAACACAGTTAACGTGGCCGCGCTGCAGGGAAAAGTTGGCACCTCGGTTCTGCAAGAAAGAAGAATATGAATTTCAATGCTGCCGTTCAGTCTGATTAGTAAATGTTTAAATAAGGAAACAATATCAGCTATATTAAGTATTTCATACGGCATGAAACGCAAGCCATTCATCCTGAGGTAGTGTTAATATGCAAAACCGGTTACAAATTAGAATACCTTGTTCTCTAATTAATTTATGATACATATAGTATATTTAAAAATTTTATTATTCTTTGACTGATTTACCTGTTCCAGCTTTATTAATCAGGCCAGCCATAATGGCAGAAAGTGGGAAAATAGTGAGTTTCTGACGGGTAGTTCCTGGAAAACCAAGTTAATGAGCCACACAAAACAAATATATAAGTTCAGAAGTGAGGAGTAAACAACAAACTGGATGAGAAATTAAAGTATTTTCAAGGATTTGAAGTGTGAACCCTGAAATAAAGAACAGTATCCTCCTCTACAGCAGACCTGTAGCGAGAAGCCGCAGTCCTTAGGAACCAGGCCAGTACCAAAGCCCATGTAGGTGCTGTTGACAAACGAACAAGCGTTCCCCTGGTTGTCAATCACACAGAAGTAGACCGTGTCACTTCCTGTCAGCAGACCTGGTTCCACTCGCGCCATCACCCTGCAGATCCACAAAAACTATTTTACAATAAAGAAAGTAAACTGATCAGAGCTAAAACGATTAATCGTATTGATCATGATTAACTGATTAATTGTTAACTGGATCATTCGTTATTTGCCGGAAGAACAAGATATTCAGAGCAGTAATTAAGATAAAACTATACAAATACATATACATTAGCATTTAATATAAATTTAAAAAAACTTCTGTTAATATGTTATACCCAGAATTCCTCTAGTGGCATAGTTTTAGATTCTGTAAAAAAGATAAATCTCCTACGAAACATTTTACTATCCAAATATTAATCAGTTAATACAAAAATTAATCAATCAATCTACAACTGATCAAGCATACATAAACATTTTACAATAAAGATTAAAAATAAAAGACATTTACTACTTAAAGAAAGTGAATTATTTGTTTATCTGCATTTTTTAAATAAATTTTTTAATTTTGTACAAAAAAAGACTTCAGAGGTTAAATGAAAAATCTGCAAAGTGTGGCAATTTTTTATCTGATTGATCAATTAATCATTGGAATAATTGATAAATCGTCAAAACAGTCTATAGAATAATCGATTAATCGTCAGAAGAATTGACAAAATAAGCAATTACTAAGGTAATCAATAGTTGCAGCTCTAAACCTGATATTAAATGAAAACAAAACAAGCAGGATCCACATTTCCAAACTTATGTTTGGGATTTTTCTGTCAGTAAACAAGTTTGCAGGAGGCCTTTCCTTTCACTTATAATCAACTATTATAGCAGTGCTGTAAACATTATTAATTTCCTGCTTTTCTTGATTTTTTTTTTTTACTTACCTTGTTTAATATGAAAATGTAAACATAGAAATTACTGAATGAAAAGGATGTGAATCATAAATAGGAGCAGATTCAGTGCTCAACCAAAACATTATTAAAAAGTGTTTGAGGCTCAGTAATGCAACATTGCAGAACACTTTATTGATTTTTAATTTATTCAAATAAATTGTCTGTATTTCAAAACACTGCAACAATTTAAACAACTTGACTGAAAATAAGTTTAAGACTTATATTTAGCCTGTCTTACATCAGATTAACCTAAATTACCACTTTATAAATCATTACAACATATAAAAACCCAACACATATCACTAAAAGTTATTACAAACAACGAGGCCCGTTACGATAACAAATTCTGGTGGACGATAAAATGTTCCAGAATTTATTGCGATAAACGATAATATTGTCGTTTTTAGACCATTTTCAAGTAATGATAATAATGCAAGAACACATTTTCAAAGATCAATAAACTTTCAATTCTAATGAATATTTAATACTGGAACCGGAAGACATTTTAAATATCCAAAATAGATCAACAAAACAACAGAAATAATAAATAAAATTAATTATGGAGTCTCTGGAAACAAAACTGTCCTTTAAAAAAAAGGGCAAGTTGAGACCAAAAGTACCAGACTCAAGACTTTTGTCATCCAGTTTTTGAAAAAGAGAAAGAAAAACAATAAATTATGTGAATTAAGTTATTGAGTTCATTTTAATTTATCACGTGATTAACTGACTTATTGCTTATTGTGACAAACAATTCAAAACCAAAATGGATTTCAACTAAATTTTGCATTTTTTACTCTTCTAACCATCAAATCTTCACTTCAGCGCGTTTCTGTGTGCCTGAATTCAGCATTATTATATTTTTACAGTTTTATAGATAGTCTATTTGTATTACAGCTGATAATGATTTAAAGTTCAAAGTACACGTTGCTGGTCAGTAAATACACGAGCTATTGGAGCCCACACCCTTCGTATGCGAGGGACGAGACAAAGAGAGAGGAGCGTTAAGGTCAAGGGAAGTAAAAGTCCACAATCCTATCTAAAGTCAACAAAGAACAACTGGTACATCATGGCACCAACACACACACCTGTCCATGCTGATGTGCCGCGCCCGCTGCTGGCTGTAGCTTTTCGCCAGTAAGGTTTCCGTAGGGACGGTCGCATGGGCGGCGTCGCCAAGGTAACGGAAAGCATCGGTTTGTGCCAAACGCACGGCCTCCACGAACACATGGATGTAGTCTGAGCTGTTGTGGCCTCCAGCTGAAAGGAAACGCAACGAGACGCAGCAACAAAAATATTTACTTTCAATTAAACAGCAAACATTTTCAGAGTTTTATTTATATTCTCTGAAACTTTTGAAAAGCAACATTGCCGTAGGTTTTACGGCAATACCCGATCTAGTTTTTTGGGAGGGGGGGTTTAATCAATATCGGGATCAATACAGATATTAATATTGGATCAGTACATCTCTAATTGTATCTATTAATCAAATTTTTGGTTTTTGAAGATTTTATTTTTGGAAAATCTGTGTTTTTTTTTCACCAATGCCAATCTTCGGATTTCCATAATTCAGAGTGAAGCAAAGCTAAGGCGGCCATCTTGTTTCACAATCATAATTTACAGCGTCTTTTCATTTGAACCTTGGATTCATGCCAACTGCACAACTAAACATTAGAGTAAGAGTTTCTTTCAATTATGAGAATATAGTCATGTTTTAACAACAATAGAGTAAATAATAATAAAAGAATAACGTTTTTTTTTTGTTTGTTTGTTTAAAACTGAATACAGTTGTAATATCTGGAGAGTAAAGTAGTAACTCCAACACAAAAAAATATGAAAAATTAGGAATATTGAGCATTTATACTTTGGTGTTGGTTTTACAGGTAAGGAAATATTTAATTTTTTAACATCAACATCAAATTACCAGAAGCAGGACTATTAAATGATCTAACGAGTATTTTAAAGAAAGAACTAAATAAAAAAAGCTATTTTCTCAGTAAAGCAACTCTTTTTTATGGAGTTTTAGGGCGTTTTTCTGGTAAAATTGCATCAAACATTCTCACAGCCCACCACTATTATGCCTTGTACAACTCGCAAAAATAAAGCCACTTTTGGAAAACATTTTCTGTCATTTATAAGTCAGTTTTTAAAAACAGAAAGTGAGGGAAATACATAAATTATCAGATTTGGTATTAAAAAATACTGATATTTTATCACCCAACCCCGCTCTATTATACCTTCTAAAAGTAAACCTCAAATTTCTGATGCCATCATTACAGACTGAAATGTTGATTAATGTTTCATTTACAAAGTTTCAAAAGCAGCTATAAACAGGTGGGTTTTAGTCTAGAGTTGAAGGAACTCAGTATTTCGCCTGTTTTGTAGTTTTATGAAAGTTTATTCCAGATTTGCTGTGCATAGAAGCTGAATGCTGCTTCTCCATGTTTGGTTCTGTCGATCAAAACTTTGTGTTTTTGCAGCGCAAAATTCTAAAATCCTCAGGGTCTGGATAAATATTTCTCCTTTGAGCTTTAGAGGATGTCGGCTGCATCTCCTGCTCTGTACCTTTGAGCAGAGGAAAGTTCTCCAGGATGTTGAGGAGCAGCAGAGCGACCAGGCCCTGACCGTTGGGAGGAAGCTCCCACAGACGCACGCCCTGAACACAAAACAAACCCGATCACTCGCCGCTGACCGGGGAGCGAAGACACAGGCATGATAAGCGACTCGGGTTGCCGACCTTGTAATCTGTGCTAATGGGGCTGACGACCTCGCTGTCGTGGCTACTGAGGTCCTCCAGGGTCATGACCCCTCCGTTCTGGTTGATGACATCGACAATAGCTTGAGCCACTCGGCCCTGGTAGAAACCCGGTTTGCCTCGCTCACCGAGCTCCTGGGAAAAGTTACATTTATGTTATAGTTGGTGCACCATTACGATATTCACTTGGCCTATTGAGGCTTCATTATTTTATTTCTGAACAAAACATCTTCATTACATTTCATTACACAAAATCATTCTTAAATAAAAAAAAAAATGTTTGAGTATTTTGAGCTCCTTTCAGAATGAGTTTTAGGGTGTCTTGTCACTTTAAATCCAAATAAGCTGATGATGGCCACGCCCCCCAACTCAAAGTTTACTCTTGGACAAGAACATGCAAACAGATGGGCAATTGTACAACAGTATGTCTTTGAAAAGCAGAAGGAGAGCTTCCTGCACAACCAACAAGAATGCAGCGAGTGGTTTCTGAATAGTAAGTCAACAACAAAACACTTCTATCTAACAGCCATTGTACCCCGCATACAGCGGTAAAACCAGCTGAACAAATGTGCTGGAGCTCTGCTGGGGTTGCTAGGTTTGTCTGCTGATTCGTTTTTGAAACGGCTCATTTTCCAGACACCAAAAAACATGAAGTTTAATGCTAGTTTAATCGAACTCTGATGTGGATAAAAAAAGTGAATTCTGCCTACAAACCAAGGTCTCAGTTCTGCTGAAGTGAACGCCAAGCTGACCGGACACCGATCCAAAAGCAGGAAGTTTTTGGACCAGCGCACTGCGTCCTGGGTAAATATAACCATGACAAATGCGCTAAGCTAGCTCTAGCAGGAAAAATGGCTCCTTGTTTTTCACCAAGTACAAAAGAGAAATCCTACAACCAATAAAATCTGACTCATGTTTGTTTACATTTTGTGAAGAAGAAAGTTGCGCTCAGTGTCTTGTTCAGAATTTTTTTGTGTTGATTCCTTCAGTGGTTCTTTGTGAAGCGCCCCCACAGGCGAGGAGGGGAACAGGTTCTCCAGGTTAGTTTGGAACAGTGCAGTGTGAAAGTGAACCGCAGCAGCTGAAAATGTAACAAATGTTGCGATTTTGGTCCCCCAGGTGAACCGACTCAGGTGACTAAACACCATTAAATTGTCAGAGTGACGTCATGCCTCTGTCTGCCTTTGTAAAGTTTCATCAATGGGGGGAATCAAAGGCTGTGTCTAAGTGTGAGTGAGCAAGGAAATTACACATTTGGCTTCATCATGGAGTGACTGCCGCCATCACTGAGGGTGAGGTCATTTCCATTGTTTCTTCTGCTTCTGCAACGTGACGTTCTGTTTGTGTTACGGGTGTACGGAGAGTTTTATGGAGTTACATAATGCAGATTTTTAGGACGCCATTGAAATCAGGAATTCCTCCTTCAGTGGTGATAACGCACGCTCACATCCACTCACAGTGACCTCAGCTTTACCTCTATTGAAGTGTTGATGACAGAAAAAAATGAGGGGAGGTTTAAAAATACTCACAATAAACAAAAACTCACAATAAAGGTAACAAGTCTGAATACGGGAAGGGAAAGTTATGTTTCAGAAAGAAAAAGTGAGAAAAATCACAGTTTTATTAATATTTAGGACATATTAAATCACCTTCAATCAGCATTCGGCCTAAAAATGCTTTTATAAAACTGTTTGCAGATTGTTTAAAGCAGTGTTGTTCAAAGTGCGGCCCGTGGGCCATTTGTGGCCCGTGGATTGATTCTGTGCGGCATGCAGATGGAAATTATTTTTAATTAAAGCAAAATGATCACTAACCAATTCAAATCTTCTTTCAATGGAAAATATTAAGTACAACAGAAAGTATTTGTCTTTTAACAACCACGCTTTTTGCTTTCTCTTTGATTTCATAAGAACACATTTATCAACCGACTTTTACTTAAAAACTTAAAATCTTCTTTGAATTAATCAAACTTGACTTGATATAGTTAGGATTTTTGAAGAAAGAGTTTCCTAAATCTTGTTATTATTGCTGGGAATAATGACAAGCAAAATCATTTTCAAAATAAATGACCTTTTAAGTTTTAGATTAACGATGATATAAACTTTCCTTTTCTACAAAAAACTTGACTTTATTTGTTTAATTTAAAAGTTGGATGCTTAGTTTATTGTTGAGCAATAAAAAATACTATTTTTGTTTTGTTGTTTTAATGTTTTTAAAACTATATATTTTTTGGCTTGACAAGTTTGGACACAAATGTTTTTAAAAAATGACATAAAATAATAAAATACATATATTTTAATCTTCCTGGGATCTAATTGATAGAATACAAAAATATTCCTATGAAATATTTTTTAACATAATATGAACAAAATTGGCCAGACATTACAAAAATTAATATAGGTGTAATAAAAAAGATACTCTTTTAAAAAAGAGTTTCTAATCAATTTTGTTTCCACAAGAAAATAATGATGTGAAAAGATTATTAGATTTAATTTTAAGAAGTACTCATAATTATTAATATTTTAAGTTTGTTAATTGAGTTTAATCAATACATTTTGTCACAACTGGCAAAACCAGACATAAGGAAATTTATAATTATGATGTGAAACAAAATGAAAATGAGTTTGACCTCCTTGCTGTAGACCACTGGAAAATTTAAACTACAGGCAGGACACATTTTCATTAAACTAAATTGAAAATCCAAAAAATAGTTTATTGTAATTTTTTTGTTTGTTTGTTTTACCTGAGAAGCAGTAAACTATTTTTTTTAAAGAAGTTGTCTTATTAGAAGGAAACAGGCAATTTCCAAATTTTCTCTATTTTTTGACTTGTGATCAGGGGTCAAACAAAATCATTTCAAGGGCAACAAATGGCTCCCGGGCCACACTTTGGACACCCTTTCATTTAAATTCCCAGTGTTTTTCTCCTTTGTAACTATTATTTAATAATAAAAGCAAATATCAGCTTTAATTTTTCTACAAAAAGATGTATGGATGTTAAAAAACATAAAACAGTCAAAATGTTTGTTTTGATTAACTTCAGGGATTTACCTTTATGGTTTCAGCCATTGCCGTGTTTTTGAACACTTCTCCGTGTTTGGGCGGATGGCCGCCGATCAGCAGGTCCGCCCCTAGCTCCTTCCCTGACTCGCCCAAAGCCGCCGCCCACTTTTTCCAGTGGTGCGCCGTTACCTCGGCAACCGGAAATCCCTCCTCTGCCAGGGTCGCCGCTCCGCTCAAAACCTCCTGCAAGGACAGCTAGGAAACAGGAAGAGGAAGCATTTTACAGGAAGCAGAGTGGAGCAGGAACACAAAGTCACTGCAGCGGCTAGCGTCAGTAACACAGAGTTTTTATTTTATAGCAGTTATATGTTGGAAAAATCATAATGTTGTTATGTCCTTTAAATTTCTGCTAAATGGGTTTTAATTACCAGATTGTTGCAGAAAACAAGACGACTTGAGAAGCAGACGAACCTTTTGGCTTCCAAACAACTGGACTGTGTCGCACCAGAGAGCAGGAGCTCCAGGGACAGTCACGTTTAAAGCATCAAACACTGAAGGAGGAGCTTCTGCTGAGTAGCCGAGTCCTTCCAGAAAGTCCAGGGTCAAAGTTCGAGGTGAACGACCACTGAGGAGAAACATGAACGAAGCTTAAATAATTACTCAACATCATCTGGGTGAGAATAAACCCGACAGAGGAGTCTCAACCTGCCATTAATCCCTTGGATTTCTCCAGTTTTCCCATCGTAGAACAAGCAGAAGGCATCGCCGCCGAGTCCAGTGCTGCACGGCTCCGTTACCGCCAGAGCCACTGCCATGGCAACGGCCACATCTGCAGCATTCCCGCCACGCTTCAGGACATCTGGACGCAAAAACAGACCCAGGACAATAAATGGTTAAAAACAAAAAGTCAATCATTTGAATTTCTTTCTTAGACTGCAACCCACTTCCTCCATTGTTATTATTATTATTATTATTATTATTATTATTCCTGCAGATATTTGTCCAAACATACTCCTTATTCCTTCGGTTAATGTTTGGTGATTCTTCTGTTATTACAAGTTACTTTCTAGAACAAATAGACAAAATCCTAACAAGTGCTTTTGGTTTTGTTTCCAATTCAAACATTTAAGTACATGTGAAATAAGACAAAGGTAACTGACAAATATCTTTTAAACTAGATATAGGAGCTTGTTTTAAGTAAACAATACCTTAATATTAATGAAAAGTACTAGTTCCATTGCCACAATATAGGAAAAATGTGGAACTAGCAGTTTTTCACCAATATTTCAGAATTATTTACTTAAAACAAGCTTCTTGTGGTGCTTAAAAGTTACATCTAAGTTAGTTTTGTCTTAATTCAAGTATCCAGAGATTTTTCCACAAGAAACTAGACAATACATGACAGTTTGTTATGAGACAGATAATCTGTGAAAGGCTCCCGACCAAAAACAACCAATCAGAGCGAGGGGGCAGGTCTTAACATATCTTATGCTAAATGTGCTAATGACGGAGAAACAGCAGCTAACTATTGCAGGAAAACCTTTAACCATGCCAGCTAGCCTTAGCATTCATAACATGCTATGCTAGCTGCAATTTGGCAGTGATTGACAGCGCTAAGTCCCACCTCTTTTTGGTTGTTTCTGGGAAACTCAGCTTTTTCACTAATCTGTCTCATACTATAATGTCATGACATAGTGACAATTTCTATATGTAAAAAAATATTTTTTTAAAGTTACATACTGCAGCTTTAAAGTCATATAGATCCCTCTTTGAATTGGCAGTTGAGCTCCTCCAGAACCGTCTAAAGTCCAGTTTTCAGCGGTTCGAGCCGTTAATACTTTAATCAGCTTCACCTGCGTGTTTTGTTTATAAAGAAGCCAATACTGCAGCCCTCTTCATATGCATTTCAGACTTTATTAGTCACGATCAAATTAAAAACGCAGAAGTGAAAAAACAAATAAACAATCCCGTGTTGTCCACCTTCCCACTCACTCACTCACCCAGACCCACGGCTGAGGCCAGCGGCTGACTGGACGCCACGCAGCCGTGCAAACACAACACAGGAGACCGGCGAGAGGAGAAAGGCAGGTCGGCTTTCATACCGCGGCAGCTTCCCGCAGAGACCGAGAAAACAGCAGCAAAATGCAGAACATAAGACAAACAGAAGCGGACTTTCAACTTCTGATCGATTATTCTGTAATCGATTGTGTTGGGCTGGGAGAAAAGAGGAGCGCAGAACACATCAATTGTCTAAAATCAAGTTCAATACATTGAAGTAAGTCAAATCACTAAGAGACATATTTTTCAAATGTATATTAAATATTATTACTTAATATTTTGGTCCCTCTGATAATATTAAATCATTGATGTTTTGATCAATTACTTGGTACTCAGTCTTTTTACCAAGTTTTTTACTCTTACTTCAGTCATTTCTTGGCTGCTTTTTATTTTACTTGAGTAACTGAAGTAGTGTTACTCTTACTTGAGTATAATTTTTGTCCTCTGTCCACTTCTGATTAAATCAGAAATGCTGAAGATTATTTCCAGAAGGTATTTCTAATTTCCCAAACGAGGCTCATTAACACAAATTCAATTGACATCGTAAAAATATACAAAAAGTGCATAAAAGACAATGTTTGCGAAATCATCTGAAAATCCAATATGGCCGCCTTTAATGTTAGTTACAGCTGCAATAAAAACAGTTGATCTCTCTTTCTAATAATACACAGCATATAATAGAACTTCCTCTAATAAACATGTAGCTACAGTGTTTCAAAGACATTAGCTTGTGTTGCTTCTGTTAGCCTGCTCAAACCCACAGGTTTTCTATCATTGGAATCGGAACAGAGATGAACTGAATTTGACGTCACATCCAGATCCATGTTCTAATATAAGATGTAAAAAGAATCAACAGCACTGGCACATGGACCTCTGTCCAACGCTTCAGTTTTCAACATTTTGTCTGTCTTACACAGCAGTAAAATCCAGCTGAACTAAAGTGCTGGAGGTTCTACGGTTGCTAGGTAACAGGGTTGGGCTTCTATGGTTGCTAGGTAACGGGGCTGGGCTTTGCTGGGGTCACTAGGTGAGGTGCAGTACCTGCTGATGTGTGACGTTGCATTCAGAAGGATTTTGAATAAGATCATTTTCCAGACACCAAAAAAAAAGTACAAATAAAACTTATAGTTGTTTTCTTCTACTTTCAGAAGCAGTAAAAACCCAAATGGAAGCACAAAATGTGAATTTTATACAACAGTGTCCCTTTAAATAAGTGAATCTTTATGGTATTTGGTGCAAACAAAATCCAGATTACAGTTATTCTAATTTACCTTCCTATAATAACAAATGCCAGAATTTCTTCTTCTACTACTAAAAGCAGCCAAAGTATCGACTCTGCATACAGACTACAGTTTGAGAACAACGCATAGAAATAATTAACAAATTATTTTATAGCTTCTCTTTTTCTTCTCTTTTAGCAAGTCAATAGGTAATGGATTGGTCTATAAAACTGTCAGTTATTTTCAGAAAAAGTTATTTCTGTTTCTATTTAGATTTTAAACACTCAGAAGTGTTTTTTTTGGTTCAAAATGTGATCTATGTTCAGTGTGAACCAAGTTTAAGATGTATAATCTTTTTAAAACAGAGTTAAAAGTAGATAGATAAATAAAAACTTAACCCAGATCCTTTTACTAAGGATGGGTAAATATCAGCAGTTGCTCCTAAACTAGAACTAGTTTATAATTTAACTTAAAACATTTTTCCAAATTTATGGCAGTGAAACTAGTACTTTTTCATAAATATTAATCAATCAAGTTTATTTTTATATCACATTTCAGCAACACATCAAAGTGTTTTTACGTCATAAAAATACAAAAATAGAAAATAATAAAAACAGAAGAATAGAATTCAACTTTATTGTCATTGCACTGTCACAAGTACAAGCAATAAAGTTGAATTCTAGTCTTCTGTTTTTATTATTTTCTATTTTTGTATTTTTATGACGTAAAAACACTTTGATGTGTTTTTGATGCATACAGTCACCAATAGAGAAACCAAAACAAACATGATCAAAATCCTCAATACATATCAAATATGTTGGTTCCATTAAAGAACTTATTCCAAAGTATTACATATTTTGAACAAGCATGTATATCTTGCTGAAAAGTTATTTTTAGTTAGTTTTGCCTTATTTTCAGTGTAATATTTCCACTAGAAACTAGACCAAAAATACTTGGTAAGATTTAGTTTTTTGTGCAGTATTGGAGATACACACTGTAAAACCACTAACACATACTATTCAAACTCGTTACTATAGAGTAAATCAATTAATAATACTCCTTAATATTGATAAACTGCTCACTTTAACATGAGGAGATAATCAGCAAAACTGCTATGATTCATGTCCACAAGCCTACTGGTCACACCTGCTTTCCATCGATTACAAGGCAGGGCTCCGATTAAATAATCTGACTTTTATCAAACCGAACTTTTTTGGATTTATCACATTTTCGTTGGACATTCCTTATTGATCACGAGTTTTTCTTATGAGTCACTATCAACCGACTATCTGTCACTTCCTCCTCTGTCTCCATGTAATCCAAACACCAGGTAAAACATTAACCACTATGACCACTGCTGCGTCCGGGTGGACACACAGGTATGTATTCGAACATTAACAGCCCTCTGTGGGTTTTGAATGAACCCACCAGCTATGTGCACTGCAAAAACACACAATTGTACCAAGTATTTGGTCTAATCTACTGCAGATATCTACGTTTACTAGAAATAAGACAAAACTAACTCACAAGTAACTTTTCAGGTAGATAGGCGCTGGTCTAAAGTCAGTAATTCCTTAGTATTGATGAAAAAGTTGTACTTACAGATTATTTCACTCAGAACACAATATTTTTCTATTGTTATAAGTGAAATAATCTGCAAGTGTAACTTGTAGTTTTTCATCAATATAAAGGAATTATTGACTTAAAATAAGATTGTATTACTTGCTAAAAAGTTACTTGTAAGTTAGTTTTGTCTTTTTTCAAGTCTGCTAAGATGTTGGACTAAAAACTAGACCAAAAATAGTTGGCAAGATTTTTTGTTTTTTCAGTGTAGAAATATATGAAACACATGACGGCCTTATACACTGCAAAAACACAAAATCTAACAAAATATTTTGGTCTAGTTTCTATAAGCAAATATCTTAGTGCTTGAAATAAGAAACAAAACTAACTTACAAGTAAATGTTCAGCAAGATACAGGAGCTTGTTTTAAGTAAAACTCAATAGTTTCACTACCAAATTATTTAATTTATAACAACATATTTTCCTCACATTATAAGTGAAATTATCTGCCAGTGGAACTATTAATGTTTTTAAAATAAGTATTAAGGAATTGTTGCCATTAGTTTTGTCTTATTTTAAGCGTAATTAGATATTTGCAGTAGAAAATAGTTGGTAAAATTTTGTTCTTGTAGTGTGTGTTTGAACTTTGTATGGGTGTGTATGTGAGAGAAAGAGAGAGAGAGAGAGAGAGAGAGAGATCTGTTTGATGTAAATGTGAAGCAATGAGATCATGTCTAAAGAGAGGAGGGGCAACTATAAAGGACCACATCAAGCATCGACAGTCATCAGTAGGAAGGCAGGTGAAGCGGCAGCATCATTCTGTGAATCCAGATATTTCTAAATTAGAGGTGCAAGAAGTTAGGAGTCGTCTTTCTGAAGCGGACACAGTCTGGACTGTATCTAAACCCCAGAATATTTCAGACGAGTCGAGGCCCGGCGTTTGAAGCTTTGTTGTCAGAATGTGTTCAGGCGGCTTCGCTAAATGTCTGGGCATCAGCCTGATGCCTCTCGCCATCGTGTGTGTGCTCTGCAACATCCTGCTCTTCTTCCCCGGCGGGGACATTGTGGATAAGGATAAGATCACAGATGAGGTTTGGTACTTTGGAGGCATCCTGGGATCCGGTGTGCTGGTACGTTTCAGGAAAGTCCTACGTTTCATAATGTTATGCTGTATAGAGTAGATAATATAATGGTAAATGTGTTTATTTTATGTTTTTATAAACAAATTAAGAATTTTTGAGAAGCAAAATGGTTTTCTCCAGATAACAAGTTAATTCTGCATTTTCTGCATAAACTTTTTACCAACAATTTTCTCTAGATAAAAAGTTAATCTTGAGAAAACAAATTTTTTTTTTCTTGAAGTCAAGAAAAACAAACTTTGAGATAATAGTTTTTTTTCAATAAATGTTAAGAAACTCAGTGGTTTTCTTCAAATAAGTTAATTTCCCAATAATGTTTGGAGATGAAGAGTTAATCTCAAGAAAGCAGATTTGTTTTCTTGAAAACAAAAAAGTTGTTTCCAAAGTTTAACAAAACAATGAGTTTTCTTGACAAAGTTTAGAAAACTTGATTGTTTTCTCTGTATAATTAGTTAATTTTCCATTTTCCGCATATTTATTCCCAGATTTTCTCCAGATAAAGACTTAATTCCATAATCATTTTTTTAGAGATAAAAAAAATCCTTAAAACTTTTTTTCTCAACATTTCTTACTGGTTTTCTTGAGAAAACAAGTGAAACTCAAGAAAATAAACGTTGAGAAAATATTGAGTTTCCTCTGTAAACTTTGAGAAAACTCAATGGGTTTTTCCGAGACAACGAGCAAATCTGGAGAAAACCATCAGGAAAAAGTTTATGCAGAAAACATCCGCTCTTGGCTTCCGTAGAGGTTGAAATGTATAATTAAATAATTAAGAGTTTTTGAGAAAAAATTGTATTTAAAGTATGTGAAACCTTGGTTGATGCTTTTTTTTTTTTTTTTGCTTATCAGATAGACGTTGAAATGTACATCAAAAGATTGATGCTCAATAATCTTCTGTAGGCTTGGTGACGGAAAATGGACACAATAAGGAAATGAATGGTTCCTCATTTAGATATTTTGTTTTGTGTGTGTGTGTGTGTGTATTTGGATGGTAGATGATCTTCCCAGCTCTCGTCTTCCTGGGTTTGAAGAACAATGACTGCTGCGGTTGCTGTGGAAACGAAAGCTGTGGGCGAAGATTTGCGGTAAAGAATTGTTTTGCTGTTTAACATCGTGAATTTATTTAGTTTATTTCACAAAAATCACTTTTAAAATTTGGACTAAAGTTTATTTTAGTCACAGTAGCTCTTCATTTGGGTTTGATTGAGCTATTTTTCATATTTCAAATGAAAACAATCAGGAAACATTGATAGTTTGTCCAACTTGAAAGGAGCTGATTTGCAACTGAAGTATAACAGAAGTGAAAATTTTAAAGTTTTTGTCTCATCTATGGACTGTATGGAAATGTAGACTTTTTTTTTTCCTTTTGGAATTGCAAAATGAAAAATTGACTAAAACTAAAATTCAACCAAGTGCTCACATTTGATAACATATTTAAATATAATTTTAAAGTACAATAATTGATATAAACCTTCTTAAATATGGATCTTATGTTTCTGAATGCTTCAAAATGGCTGCTGTGGTAAACCCTGTACCTTGCCCTTGGATGCAGAGCCCCAAACGGTGTGGCAACATCAGACGCTTTAAAGCAAATATGATAGAGGGAATCACAGAGCCGGAGCAAATAATTTCCCACAACCCAACTGGGTTTACTGAACTTTAATTTGAAACAAACATGTGATTTTTATTTGATTTATCTAATTTATTAATTGTGAAACACAAATGAAAAAGGTGGATTTAAAAGTTAAGTTAATGTTAGTGGCACAGTTCAATTTGTTAGTTTTTTTTTCCCATCTTTTGTTTCTTTTACCTGTTTTATGACTTAATTTTTTTTTTTTACCCATAATGTACTTTTTGTGAAGCAGGGATTATTATAACAAAGGTCATGTAAGGCTTTAGTGTTTTGCCAAACAACTCATCATGGTTGCCGACAATGAAAATTTGGTACCAGTTATTTTGTTCATTTAGTAAAAATGTTGGAGTGATAAACGGCCTCCGCGTTTTACTGCATGTTATCAGTTTAACTGTAAAGCCAAATCAGGCTGAGGCTGTAATGGAAAACAAACACAATGGCACCGTGTACACACACCCTTCATGATTTACATGGCCATAAATGTAAAAACACACAGAGAAATGCATAAAACTAACAACACATATTAATATGGATTTGGACGGTTTAAACCCGTCTCTCACAAAGTTACTATTGTTCTGCCAAAGATGAACACACACCCACCCCCGCACCCCCACACACAGATCAATCAGGAATGTAAAAAATCAAACAAAACTTTCTTTGCTTTGTGTTGTTCTGCAAAACAATCTTACCAAGTAATTTTAGGTCTATTTTCTAGTGCGAATATCTTGAAATAAGACAAAACTAACTTACAGCAAGAAATAGAGGCTTATTTTAAGAAAATGTCCTTAATGTTGATGGAAAAAGTACTAGTTCCATCAGCAGATAAAATAAAATATTATGAGTGAAATAAACTGCCGGTGGAATTAGAACTGGGTTGCTAGGTGACGGGTTGGGCTTGGCTGAGGTTGCTAGGTAACAGCGTAGTAGTAGATGCAAAACGCGTAAAATAATCTGCCGATGGAATTAATACTTTTTTTTAATCAATATTAAGGAATTATTTACTTAAAACAAGCTCTTATATCTTGCTGAAAAGTTTTTTGCAAGTTAGTTTGTCTTATTTCAAGTGTAATAAAGTATTTGCACTGTAAACTTGACCAAAGATACTTGGTAAGATTTGGTGTTTTTGCAGTGATTCCATTTAAATCATATATTTTATTTGCATTTCAGATCAAGAGGATGCTGAATTCATTGTACCATTTTCTCTCTGCTGTGTTCACGTAGATGCTGAGCTCCATACTGTTTGCAGCTGTTGGTGCGCTTGGTGCAGGTTACTCAGTTGTAGTTTCATGTGTAGCCATCAACAAGGGGCCGCGTTGTTTTGTGGAAGATCCTGTGGACGTCAACAAAACAGAATGGACATACCCTTTTGACAATGGGTGAGATGTTGTGCAAAATCACAAATCCATGAAACACATTTCTTAATACAGACCCCAATAGCTGTGTTTCCATTAACCATAAAATTGTGTAAGTTGAAAACAAGAAAATAAATTTGCTTAATGGCAACATGTCAATTACACTTTTTGCTAAAACAATTTGGTGCCAGACAAGGAGATTTTTCGGCTGCATAAAAATCTGCATATTTTGCAAAACTACAATGGAAACACTTTTTTTACATCACGAGTCACATGGTCAACAACCGCATGATGATGGAACGGTTTGATTTTTAATGACTTACGGTGTGAACAAACTTATTCACAAGTGATTTTAATTGTGCTTATTTCATGGACATACGGCAATTACAAGACTGCTTTTTTTTTACATTAGCAGAATATAGAAAAAGTTTTGAGCACATTTGTAATGAAAACACAGCTAATAAAACTTGCACAAAAACAATGTAAACTATTTTTGATACACAATTCCTGCTTTTCCGTTACACATATGCGTAAAACTCTGTCCATATTCCACTGTTTCTTTACATTAGCAAAATATCAACTACGTTTTGGGTACATTTGTAATGGAAATACAGCTGTTGTGTACCAAAAATAGTTTACATTGTTTTTGTGTCAGTTTTATTAGCTGCTTTTTTGTTACAAATGTGCTCAAAACTTTCTCTATATTCTGTTAATGTAAAAAAAAGCAAAGAAAAAATAAACAATTTTGCAATTAAATCAACATTTAATCAACAATGGAAGCGACAATACTCAAATATATACAAAGTTTTGCGCACATTTGTAATGTAAACCCAGCAATAGTCAGAAATGTATATTCTACTCATCAAAAACAGACTGAAATAAATAAAACTCCGTATTTAATCTTCAGAAACTACCTGAGGAACCACACTCTCTGGAGTGAGTGCAAAGAGCCAACAAACGTGGTTTCCTGGCACCTGGGCCTGTTCTGCGTGCTGCTGGTGATGGGTTTAATCCAGATCGCTCTGTGCGCGGTGCAGGTGATAAACGGCCTGCTGGGGGCGCTGTGTGGAGACTGCTGCGGCTGCTGCGGAGGGGTCAGTGTCCAGGCAGCTGCATTCACTTCCAACACTGCAAAAAAAAAAAAAACATTACCAAGGATTTTTGGTCTAGTTTCTAGAGCAAATATCTTAGTACAGTTGAAATAAGCATTATTTAAATATCATAAGCTATTTCCAATGGAATCAGTATTTTTCACCAATATTAAGGAATTATTGACTTAAAACTAGCTGAAAGGTTACTTGTAAGTTAGTTTTGTCTTATTTCAACTGTACTAGAAGCTAGACAAAAAATACTTGGTAAAGTTTTGATTTTTTGCAGTGAACAAGTCTGCAAAGAGATTTCTAACTTATTATTCTGTATTTTCATCTGTTGTCGTAACCTGAAAGTCTTGAACTGAGTCTGTTTGGATGAGTTATGTGAACTGAAAACATCTGACTGATAATAATGTTTGTCTTTCAGAGCGATGGAGCCGTATAAACGCCTCCTGTGGATGAAGACAGATGGCTGTCCCATATTTATTCTCCTTCCTGAGGACGACTTTAACGCATTAATCTAACTGCTGAAGAGGAGCTTATTGATTACAGTGTGTCATCTGAAAACACTGCAAAAATGACAGAGCTCTTTTTACGTTCTTAGTTTACTTTCTTCTTGCAGACTCTTATGACTATGTATTATTACTATTATTGATAATATAAAGGTTAATCTGCTGTATATTGTTTTTTCTGATTTTCTATATGCAATATGTATTTATTTCGTTTCATGGCTTTGTTGTTTGTTTTTATTTTCACCCCAGTTGCTCCTTTCCATTAATGCTTTATGAAGTAACATGACTGCCCTCTTGTGGGCTTCAATTCGCCAAAGATTTTATTGTACTTTACATAGTAATTATTACAGTTTTTCTCAGTCGCTTTGTGCATTTTTCTCTTTGCAAAACATAAGAGCATTCTCAGAACAATTTGTTCTGGCCAAAACAAGTTGTAATTAAAAGAAACTGGGGGAAAAAAACAATTATTTTTTTATTATTTTTTTCTAGTCCTGATCTAAGCAAAAGTCTATTAAGTCATTGACGTTTTTTAATGAATTGAGTTAATTGTTTTACTGAAAGTAACATGTTAGTGTGATAATTTGGACAGCATATAATTAAGTCTTTTGACTTTTTTGTTTAATTTAGATCAACGTTCGCTGATATACTTCAAATGTGGCACTTTTTATTTAACAAATGATGAATACAGCTGGGAAAGAACCCACAAAGTTTAAATAATTAGCATTTTTTTATTATTTTTTTAGTCATTATATCACTGAAGTTGTCAAAAAAATTTACCGATATAAAGCAATATATAATATTCAAATCAATATTTACATGAATTATAACAATAAAACATATTAATGTGATAAATCATCTATTAATTTATATTTCTTTAATTACGTGTATTTTGATAATGCACGCTACATCGCTTTCACGTCCCAGTCCGTCTGGTCACGTAAGCGGAACTATTAAATTGTGGAAGCTGATGCGCCCGGAAGAAATAAACAGCGTACCATGGTGAAATCCTGCTAAATGACCCCGAAGAACAGCTTGAAATATGAAGTTTTCAGACTGAAACGAAGGTAAATTTAGCAGCTAGGTTTATGGTACTATGATATATAAATACACGAGGTTTAGTTATGCATCTGCAGCTGTTCACAGTGACGGGTTTGTGTTGTTTCTGAGTGCAGGTGGGTGTTAAATCTTGTTTGGAAAAAAGCGATTCTTTTAGAAATCTAAAACATATTGAATTCGGGTTTTTTTTCTTTATACCATTTGTCCCGAAGTTACAGATTTTGTTATTTGTCACTTCCAGTTCGCCTTGTTTTTCTTACTATTTTTATGTGATCCTGGACAGTTTCGCCATTGACCGTTTCCAGTGATATAGTTTTTAAATTCTCTCAATATTTCTCTCTAAACGTTAAGGAAATAATTCAGCAGATTACATAAACACGGTTATGTATAAATGGGATTTTGCCTGAATTGATTCAGTTTAAGTAGGCATTTATTCACCATAATTACAGCTATTATCCTAGAAAAGTTAATTTAGTTCAAAAAGTGAAACACATATAGGCTAATTACAGATTTTGTTGGCTTATAGTGAATGAAAACCCAAAATTCAGTTTCTCAGAAAATTAAACTACAGATTTAAACAGTTACTTAAAACTAAAATTGTCCCAATTAAAATGATAATGTGGCGGATACAATGTTTATACTTCACACTAGAATGTATGCTCTTATTGTGAAAGGGAGATGGTGAGGTGGAGAAAACACCAACGGTTGTCCTTCATTGTATTTTTGGTTTTGGTTGGAAGACATTGAGAATAAATCAAGACTCAGTGGCATAATGAGTCTTGATTCTCAAGGATCAATCTGTTTAAATTATTAATGAACATTTGACTGTGGAAGTGGAAGACATTTTAAATATCAAAAATAAACTCTAAACAAAACTGTTCTTCCAAATGGGGGCTGGTTGAGACCAATGAACCAGACGAAGTCTTTGGTTATCTAGTTTTTGGTAGAAATTAATTATTAGAGATCCTTTTAACCACATTGAATGAAATTTAATACTTTTATTTTCACAGAAATGCGCAAACTTCTTCCAGGCAACGATAAATTTGCACTTGCCCATGATAGCCGCAAACACACTAGCTAGCCAGCTAGTTAGCGCTAACCGTCAGAACGCAACAAAGATGTCGGAGAGCCGCTTGAACTTTTGCCTGACAGAAAATCACCTCGAGAAAAAAAATACATAGATTAAAAAGTCAAGACAAAAATTGTAAAAGCAAAAAATAAAAAAATCTGTAGAAATTAAAAAAGAAAAAAAAAATGTCCGTTGACTTTCTAACAGTAATTCTCTTGTTTTTCCCCTCAGATGCTGTTTGTTGCTTTAAGAAGAAGCGTCACTGCAGCACCGAGGGTAAGAAATCCATCCAAATACAAATATTCATTTAGAACAGGAATGTTCAATGTACGGCTATTGGCCCACTGAGTGACTGTAATCCTATAAAAACAGATTTGTGAAAGACACTTATTAATATTGTGGATGTACAATGTTCTACAGATTGCTTTTCTACAAATATGTAACTTTGTTGATTGTTCCAAGAAAATTTTGCAAGCTTAGTTTTTTTATTGTACGGCAGAGTGTTAGGGCCAACCTAAGAAGCAAAATTACTAGAATAAAGTCATAATATTAAAACAATAAAGGATATTATGACGATAAACTGGAAATAACATGAGAATAAAGTTGGAATAACTTTATTCTCCATTACGAGAATAAAGACCACATTATAAGTGCATGACGTCATAATACTTTGACTTTTTTCTCGTAATATTACAACTTTATTCTCATTATTTCAACTTTATTCTAATAAGATTTTGACTTATCATAAAGTTTAAATTTTATTCTTGTAATACTGATTTGAATCTCAAAATGACACGACTTTATTCTTGTCGTGAGTCATTTGACTTTTATCTCAAAATGTTACTATTCTCATTATTATGACTCTCATGATACTATGACTTTAATCTTGAAATATTATGACCTTTTTCTCTTAATTTTATTTTTTCTAAATATATCCCTAAAACTCCTGCGTAGCTTAAAACTTGTTGATTTCGGCCATCAGGGCTGATCACTCATATAGAAACTGTATTTCCTGTAGGTTTCCCTCTGGACTCGTCCTCCAACATGGCGGCCGTCGTCCCTGACCAGATCGCCATTCTCCTCCAGTTTTTTCCCGGATGATTTCAGACGACTACAACCTCATGGTTTCACTTCCGTCACCCAGAAAACTCTGCGTTTCAATGCTTTAATCACAACGCACCATTTCCACTCATCTGCTGCGAGGCTGAAGAAACGAGACCGACCAGAACCGCCTCCCCGGGACCTGGACCTGCTCCGATATGACATGAAAAACTTGTGGGAAGGTCCGAAGCCGGCGCTGTGTCTGGGCTTCGCCGGGCTCATCCCTTTCATCTCCCCGCCTCTGATCATGGCCGCCACAGAGACGTTTTACCCAGAGCTGGCCTACGCCCAGCTGGCCTACGCCGCCGCCATCGTCTCCTTCCTGGGCGGCGCCCGATGGGGGTTCACGCTTCCCGACAGCAGCCCGGCCAAACCCGACTGGATCAACCTGGCCAACAGCGTGGTTCCGCCGCTGTTGGCGTGGACGGCCATGCTGCTGAGCGACAGCCTTGTTCCGGCAGCCATGACTGTCATCATCGGACTCGGTGTTTCGCTGCACTATGACCTCTCTCTGCTGCCGACGTATCCCAGCTGGTTCAAGGCGCTGCGCACCGTCCTGACCGTGACAGCGTTCTTTTCTCTGCTCGGAACGGTTTTAATGAACGGAACATTTCCAGAGAAGTATTTTTTCTGAAGCATATTTAATGTTTTATGTACAACAGCGTATTGGGGCAGAGGAGGAGGAAATTTCCACCAAAAAACTCAGAAATTACCTACTGGAGAGAAAAAAAGCATAGAAGTTTTCACTAGGTGGCACAAAAATGCCAAATTTCCATCTTGATTTCACTATATTGGGTTTAAATAAAGGAAACCAGTGATATTCTTTGCTTAAATCCTTTAAATATCTAAAATAAAAAAGGATCTTTAAGAAACACATTTTATTAAATTAAACCATCATGATCTTCATAGTCATTTTAATTCACTTGTTTCAGACATAAATGCAAATGAATAATTAGCTTGTATAGCAGCTTTGACCTGAATTCAGAGTATTTAGGTGGTGAATTATAAACTTTTTTTTTTTGCCTGTATTGAATTAATTCTGAGATTTTCAAAGCGTGAGATAATGTTTCGCCTCCCTGTTTGTCAGTGACATACAAATTCATTTCTGTTGGTATTTTCAATAAAAAACTGTTCACAACTTAATTTGTAATTAGATGTTTATTGTAAACATTATCATCTATAAACCAAAGGCAAAAGTAAACAAGAAAAAAAAGACATAAGGCACATTTTTATTTACTTTTACTTAAAGGTGCAATAACATCCCACATATTTCTTTGGAAAAACACTGCTGTGATTTTTTTTTCTAAACTGATAAAGTATTGCACTTTAATTTTTTGGAAAATTGCATAATTTGGGGGTTTTTACACAGCAGACGATGGCTCGGACATCTGATAAGGGTTGAAATTGACGCAACTTGATTAAAGGTAAAATAAACAATGGAGGATGAACAGGTTTTCTGTTTAAATCAACCTTCTCTGAGTGATTTAAGGTTATTTAACCCAAAGTGTGTCACTTAAAGCTGTGGTTGCATTGTAAACAGCAAGCAGGATTTTAAAGTGCTGCTGTCACTTTAAATCCTCCACAGGAGTTCAGCTGCGTGACCTCTGGTGACCTCCAGGTAAACAACGTGATGAAGAATGGGGCGTATGAATGGAAGGTAAAAATGGCTGCAGCTGGAGGGTTCAGCAGCTTACTTTTGGATTCCCAGGCCAGACCGCATGTTCTCGTAAACAACGTAGCTGATGCTGACCGCCGGGATCACCTTCATGAAGTTAGGCAGGATGCCGCGGTAAAGTCCAAAGAAGCCGTCCTTCTCCAGGATCTTCTGCACCATGCGGCCCATCGGCAGCTGCTCAGAGCCCTCCAGAGACGCTGCGGAGACGGAGAGGCACATGGAGGGTGTCAACATGGTCGAAGCTAACAATTTAGCATTAGCTTCCACTAAATACCATGTTGGAGCTTTGACTTTAGCTTTCATAAAACACCATAATGTTAGCAATTTAGCATTAGCTTCCACTAAATACCATGTTGGTATAGCACTTTAGTGTTACTGGAATTATTTATGATCGGTGCTTTAGGGTTGGTGTAAATAACCTTTTAGTTAAGCACTATAACCTGGTCTATGCTAATGAAAAGTAAAGAATAAAATTTCAAGAATAAAGTCATTGATGATAAAGTTAAGTAAAATTGCTGTGTCTTCTCATAATATTACAACTTTTCTTAAAGTTTAATATCCATTTCGGATACACAAATAAACAAAATGAAGCTCAAAATTATGATTTTAAGTTTGTTTTTTTTCTGCTTATTTAAGCATTTAAATCAAAAATATACAACACAAAATGAATTTGTAAATTTCTAAATATGTATGTATGTGGAAAGATATTAAATGTTTTCTATTTAAACATCTAATAAAAGTGGTTTTATGTAAAATATTTACTTAGATTCAAAGTAAAAAAGATTAATATTCCTTGTTATTATAAATTCATTCACTACTTCCAAGATGGAAGTGGTTAATCCATGTAATACAGTTTACAATTTCATGTTCAAATTATGTATGAATGAACAGGGAGGAAAAATGTTTCCCAATTTTAAGGTTGTCACATTAAAAATAAACATAAAATTATGAATTCATTTAATGTAGAAGAAGAGATCCTGATGTAATCTATTACCAGCTCTGTGTTTGTTACACAACATGGCGTGAAGATAAAACCCATTAAGAACCAGTTCTGTTTCATGACACTAAAACAATCATCTGCTCGTAAGAGCCCCTCACTAAGCCCCTAATCCTAATTTAAAACAGTTTTGAGTTCACGAAAACATTTTGCTCTTCTAGAAACTTCCTTAAATCTGAATTATTTGAAAGACAATCCATTTAACATGGCTGCACATCTAGCCGACTAACATCTGTAAACTTGTAGCGCGTAATAATTTCATAAGGAAAACTCAGATTGGATTTTAAATAATGCACTTTTTTCACGGCTTATTTCATCAACTCAAATTTAAGACTTTTAAAGACTTTAAGATCATTATGAAAGGAATTTCATACCAATATCTCCACAGAAATGTATGAATTTCATCCAGTCAACTGGTGATAAATGTGCAATTAACCATGACAGACGCAAAAAAGCCAGCTAGTTACAATAGAGTAGTAGGGCCACGCTAAGAAAATATAAAAAAACCTTTTTAAACTTTTTTTATGACTTTATTACCATAATATTACAATTTTACTCTTGTAGAAGAACGACTTTATTTCTTACATTTTGATTATTCTCGCACATCTTAATTCTCACATTAAAAATTTATTCTCGTATGACTTCATTCTCATTACAAATTAACTTCATTTAAAATAAATACACACATTTTAGTGGATTTTTTATTTCTCTTAATGTTTATTAACTTGTCTTCAACAAGTTAAAGGGAGTTAATATTCATATTTCTAGCTACATATTTATTGTATTTAAGTTATTTTTCACCGATTTCCTTTTACCTTGAGCTTGCATGCGAGTGCGGATCAGCGCCAGCGGGTAACTGGCCAGCTGACCACAAGTGCTGGAAATGGTACCGCAGCCCAGCAGCACCAGAACCCCTGGGTTCGCTGTCTCTTTGGCGTATTTGGACAACCAGAAGTTCTTTAAGCTCTGTTGGGAAGAGATTGAGGAAACATCGGTTCTGATTTATTTACAGTTTGAATTTATCTAAGTTATCGGAACACACCTCGTACACAGCCAGGTCTATCCCAGCATATGGGATTATGCCCAGAATATTGGGAACGTATCCTTTGTAAAATGCCTTGACTCCTTCCCTCTGCAGGATTTTCTTGGCACAGTCAAACATCCCTGAGTACTGTCCCGTCTTTCTCAGCGTCAGACGAGTTTTCATCACCTGAAGAGACGAGATCCAAACGATCAATCAGCAAAGCAGCCCAGTTTTTTCTATTCTAGAAACAAAGTTTTTCAACTTGAAAGACTTAGAAAAATCTCTAAAATGTTGACATTAATCTATTAAGTTTTCTGGAAAATACTTTAAACATTTCTGACTTTAAAAAGTTGAAATTTGAAAAAAGCAAACACATTTTGAGTTTAATCAAAAATTTTATGAAAGAAACATGGAAATGTACCTGAAAAATTGAAAAATTGTACAAAAAAATTCAGAAAGTTTAAGATTAATCACAGAAATTTGAGGAAAACATTTTTTTCTGAGTTTCAGAAGTTAAAAATTTACTAGACAAAAAAACTAAAATTTGAGGTTAATCTCAGAAATTTCTCTGAAAAGAACTTTGAAATTTCTGAGTTTGAAAAGTTGAACATTTGCTAAAAGAAAACCCCATGAATTTTTAGATTAATCTAAGAAACCTTCTGGAAAAAAATGGAAATTTCTGATTTTAAAAAGTTGAAATTTGTTAGAAAATAAATCTCAAATTCTGAAATTAATCTAAAAATGTTGCAGAAAGAAACAGTTTGAAAAGTCAAAAATTTGCTGGTAAAAAATTTTCTAGAAAAAAAACAAAAAAACTTTGTAGTTTCAAAAGTTGAACATTTTCTAAAAAGAGGAGTCAGAATTTTTTAATTTCAGAAATTTTTTAAGAAAAACTTGGAAATTTCTGAATTTCAAGGTTGAAAATTGTTAATATTATCCACTATTTGGATAATTATCCATTCACATATTCAATGCAATGTTAGGGAAGTACAATAAAAACAAAACAAAATCTGACTTGAAGTGGAAAGGAAATGTGTCACGCTGAACTTGTTTTGACTTCCACATATTCTGACTTCCACATATTCTAATCAACCCGATATAAAACTGCCAGAAACACAAAATTTGAATCTTCTTTGGACACTTTTCAAAGTTTATGATGGAAAAAAGCGAAAGATAAATCAATTGGAACAAGCAAATATGTTACAAGAATAATGTTTCTGATGAAATTTAAAAGTGTGCATCAAATTTCTGGTTGAATGACCATCAGGTTGAATCATTCAACCACTGAGAACTTTTACTTTTATAGTTTATAGCTCAAAGTATAAATCCTGGGATGAAAATCTTCTTGAGTTTTTTTATTGGTATTGTGAATTACTGCAGCAAACCAGCATGACTTGCTATTGTGATAGGAAGAAAGGTCAAAATGTCCACATTTTTAATTTACTTGAAAACCTAATTTGCAGTATTTGTTCAACCTGCACAAACTGAGATCACAAAGAATTGGAAATTCACTCCTACGCTGCAAAAACATAAAATTTTACCAATTATTTTTGGTCTAGTTTCTGGTGAAAATATCCAAGTGCACTTGAAATAAGAAAAAACTAACCCTAAAACAAGCTTCAAACAATTCAACAAGTCAACAATTCCTTAATATGGATTTTTTTAAATTTAAAAAGTACTAGCTTCACAGGGAGATTATTTTATTTATAATAAAGACATTTTCTAATGTTATAAATAAATTAATCTGTCCATGAAACTAGCATTTTTAAATGCATATATTAAGTAATTATTGACTCCTATTTCTTGATAAAAAGTTACTTGTAAGTTAGTTTTATCTTATTTCTAGTGTAGTAAGATATTTATACTTGGTAAGACTTTGTGTTTTTGCAGTGTAAATCCATGTTTTCCTACATGGTGTAAGAAAAGCTCCATCTTGGCTCACCTCCATGGGGTAGATGGCAGTTTGCGCCGTGGCTCCAGCCAACGATCCCGCCATGAACCTCTCATGGGTCTGGACCTTCCCTGGTTCACTGGCCAGCAGCTTCTTATACTGAGGAGACACTTCAGTAAGTATCTGAAATACGCAAAACAAAAGAATTCAACAAATTACAAAAATACATGCCTGTTCGTATGCCATGAATTTAATGGCTGTCTCCGGGGCGATCTTCAGGACGTTGATGCCGTTTCCTCTCCACAAAGACGTCACCCCTCCTTCCTTTAACATCTGCTTAAAGCCTCCAACCAGGCTGATTTTGTTGCTCTTTGAGGAGTGAACCTGCAGATTAAAGAAAACAAGCATTAAAACTGATTCCTAAAAGCAGATTCAGCAAGAAGGATGCAAGTTATCGATTACTAGGTTAACCCAAAGTTAATTGGTCCAATCTTTTTAATATTTTGTGTCAGTTGTATTAAACACTGACTGAATAAACAGAAAATTGTAATTGTCAGATTAACAAATTAGACAAATACATTAAAACAGAAATTTCTTAGACTGCTAAATAAATAAATAAAAGAAGAAAAGAATAAAATATGTGAGAAAACTACAGCATAGTGGGACCATCGTAGAAAGAAAAAAAGATTCCTCTTAAAATCTAGAGTTTTTTCCGTAAATGTACTCCTTTTTCATCTACAATAGCCCTAAAGCGCGAAGAATAGAGATATTAATACAGAACTACCGTCTGTTTGCTCTTGAAGAAATGTTAAAACTTCACTTCAGAAAGTGATTTAAGTCACAACATCCCTCAAAATCAACCTCGTTATTTGGCATTAGCTGGTTTTGTTTTTGTTTTTTCAATCATGTTAAAACTTTCCTGTCATCGCAGCCTTTTAGCTTCGTAGCCCAGCAGCCATTTTTAAATGAGAAGTTGACTCTGTTCCGTCACGAAGCTCGGCTGAATCAGCGCTATCAGGGTGAAAACTACTGTAAGGAGTTTGTCGAAAGCTTATATTCCCAAATAAAACCGAATAAAGTGCATTTTGCATCGCACACCGCACGCTGAACCGTTTCTCTTTTCCGTTCTGGAATAATCCTGCCGCCATTTTTAATTTCTGTGCGCACGGCTCCGCTTAAGAATGACGAGCAGCGCCCTCTGTTGGATGGCGGCTAAATCACAACACTAAAGGATAGCAAACCGAAGATACTAATCGATTAGATTGTTTCCATCTAATCGATTAGATTAGATGGAAACATCTAATCTAATCTAATATTAAATTATAAAATAATTATAATTATAAAAATAATTTAATATTAAGGTCAGAGCTGATCCCTGGAATTATTGGACACAATAATAAGCAATAATTTATGTTGAAAGGTCCAATAAAGTACAAGATTAACATAAAATTGCTTGTGACGCACCTGCATGAAGACCTTCATTCTGTCCAGCGGTGCGGTTCCTGTGCGGGACACGGCTCCCGCAACGGCCCCCGACATCAGCTGCTTCCACCACAAACCCGTTGTCTTCTCCTCCTCCGTGAACTCATCTGGGATGGTTAGGCTGTCGCCAATATCCAGAACCTGGAGGAAACACATTCACTCTCATTAAATCTGATTTAAATCCCACAACTGTAAGTAAGTCAAAGTTTCAGGGATGGGCAATAAAGAGATTTTAATCAATCAAACATTGAATTTTTGATTTTCAGAAATGAAATTCTGGATTTACTCCCCTCCTCCCCCAATGCACTGCTTGGGTTCCAAAGGTCGCCATCTTGTTTGACGAGCATGTTTTACAGTTTGTATTTATTTTGACTCTGAATTCAGGCCAACCCTATGAAGCAATAAAAGGGTAAGGCTAAGATTTATTTTTTTTACAAAATAAAGTCATAATGTTACAAAAGCATGACAATATGTTACAAGATATGACAATAAAATCTAAATAATATAGAGAATAAACCTTAATCCAAAGTTTCTGTTTCCCTTCACACGATTCTAATAAAGAGCCAGAATCTATGCTGAAGTCCAGGCTCCTCATCTCTACTCTTCTCCAGACACTCTTCCTTTCTACTCATCCCTTCCAAATCCCTCTGAAGGGCTAATCTGCACACAGGTCAGATTCAAATTAGCTCATCTTGGCTGCGTTTAGATTTATCCACACTGAACAGAGACGGTGAGCATCAGAGATTAGACTGAGGCGGCTCTGTTTCTGGGCTCAAGTATTTTATAAGAAATTCAAGATATTTCAAAATAAATGAATGAGTGGGATATGTAAGGTACCAAAATCAAAATATATTATCATAAAAGATTGTTCTAGACGTAGAAAAACATCCGAACATCACAGCATATTTCCTTTAAAGGGGAAAAAAAATAATCAACTTTTTTTAGCTTTAGATTATGTTATAATGTTATTCCTTCATCAAAAACATATTTAGAGTTTTGCTTTGATTCTTTCATGCATGTTTGAGAAATCTTTTAATCTCCATACCAACCATTCAGCTGTGCTAAACGCCTTGTTGGATCTAGCTCCGCCTTCAAGGCGCATTTCCTCCTTTCAAAACTTCTGAGCTTCTGCATTACAGAGCAGCCCTCCCCCACGCAGTTCCTTCAGACTAGCCAGCAGCAATTAGCAACCACCTTGTGGATCTGCTGAGCTTATTATAGGAACTACTTCTCAGTGAAACGCTGGTAAAAATATTGATAAAGGGTTAATAGAGGAGACATGTTGGAATGACTTCCTAGAGGTGGAGTTTTAGAAAGAGCAGGAGTTTTTAAAGAGACAGACGCCCAATTTCAAGCCTTAAATTACCAAGTCAAATTCCCTTTAAATCATATTTGATATATATAGCATTTTTATAACCACTGAAGTTAACATAGTTACTTCATTATTCTATAAAATGGCAATGAGCCTGGAAAGCACATAAAACTGCCCCTTTAATTTCCTTCCCTTTTGTAGATTAAAGGTGTTTTCACTACTGATAATCTGGAACATTTGTTACATTTTCAGCTGCTGCGATTTTCTTTCTCACTGCATTAAGTCAAATGAACCAAACCATTTGAAAAACCAGTTCCCCTCCTCGCCCTGTGGGGGCGCTGCACCAAGAGCCACTGAAGGAAAAGACATGAAAACCTCTAAAGAAGACACTGAGTGCAACTTCCTTCTTCACGAAATGTAAACAAAAATGGAGTAATATCAGATTCTAGTGTTTGGAGGATTTCTCTTTAGTCGTTGGTGAAAAACAAGATGGCTGCTCTTACCGTGCTGTGCTTCCAGTAGCGAATGATCTCCTGCAGGCTGGTTGCCGGGTTTAACAGGAAGTGCTCCCTCCATTCATTCCAGTCCAACGACATGGTACCATCAGAATCAATACTGGAGAACAGAGAAAAACATTTTCATTTAAAATGTCCATTTTAAATTAAACAATTAATCAGACTAATTATGATTAATCAATAATTTTAATAATCCTTAACAAATACAGTGATTGATTAATCGTTAACTTGAGAACACAGACTCAAAAAACACCCCTGGCTGAAAGAGCAACATATTTACAGCACTAATTAAGCCAAAATTCTACAATACATATATATTGCATTTAAGATTTTTTTAAAAAGTACATAAATAAAAACATTTTCTGCTACAAATGATTAATCGTACACTAAAGGAATGCTTTGTTGTTGCATTTTAGGAAATAAAATGCTTTTTCTATTTAAAAATGTAAATACATTTGTTTATTTGCATCTTTTAATGTATTTCTAACATTGTATTTTTAAAAAAGGCTTAAGTAGTTAAATGAAAAATTTGGAGAATTTTCCATGTTTTATTTGATTAATTGATTAATCGTCAGAATAATTGATAGAGTAAATGTTAGGTGCAGCCCTAAACGACCTTTATGTTGCTATATTTGTTTCTGATTGTTGCTTAAATTCCTTTGTGTCTGTTCAGTAAATTGGGACGCGCCCTTTGCTGTGGTTTTCAAACCAAATTTGTCTGACTCACACCAACACACATCCTGTTCCACTTTTTGTTTTCTCTCTCTCATTCATCGCACGTTACCTCTTTATGCGTCACTTTATGTTTCTTTGTGTAAATCTATTGAATTTCACCGGTTTGTCATGTTAAAACAAACCGGGGAATACTTCAAATGTATTTTGAGGATCTTGTAAGATAGACAAATATAAAATACCATCACCTAAACCTGGAAAGCGAGCAACATTATGGCACTCTCAAGACCTGGCAATAACAGGAAAAAATAGAATACTTCCCAATGTTAACTAGGGCTGCAGCTAACGCTTATCTCAGTTATTGATTAATCTAATCTTCTGACGATTAACCAATTAGTGGGATTTTGCTGATTTTAATTTAAGCCTTTTATATGCAATGCTATAAAAACATTAAAATATGCAAACAAAGAACTATTTAAATTCCTTTTTAAAATAAGAAAATACAGATTTTATTGCCTAAAATGCGACGATAACGACATCCCTTGTATGCTTGATTATTTGGAGACAATGATGCATCTGCAGCTAAAGAATACTTCTAACGTGAAAAGCGCAGCGTTTTCTGCTCGACTTAACTACAGCTAGAGCAGATCTGTTGGTTATTTTTCAGATTAACAAATTAATAATTGGAAAAGTCAATAAATATGAGACATTTTTTCACACAATTTGAACCTGGTGAAGCTAAAATTGTCACTTGAGGAGTTCTATGTAGAATATCTGTACAGACAAAGGTGTTTTTTTATCTTAAAAGCAACAGTTTGGGCCTAATTACTGCTCTGAGTGTGTTGTTCTTTCAATAAATGGCTGTTTTTAGAATCTTTATACTCCAGTTAATGGTTAATTGATTGCTAAATGAATTAATGATTATTTCAATAGCTGATTAATCACAATTAATCTGATTAATCGTTTCAGTCCTAATGCTAACACAAGCCCAAAAGAGGAATCAGCAAACATGTTCAAGAAGGTGCTTCGTCAGACGGGATCAAAATGCAACTTTTTTGCCTACATGCAAACGAATAACAGAAAGCTAACAAGGCACATCATTCTGAACACACAGATGCAAATTAAATTATGATAGTGGCAACATTATAGCACAGGAAAACTTTGTCTGAGATAAACAAATAGATGCAGAAGACTAGAAAGTTGGAGTGCGGATGAGAAAAGAAAAAAATAAGAGAAAAGGAATGCAAAATTGCTTTTCAATTAAATGTAATTTGTTTTCAATTATTGTTAAATAATAAATATATGTAATAGATTTGAAATACATTGAAATAATCCAAACAAGTTGTCTGGGGTAAAAAAAAAAAAAAATCTCAAACATTTTTTCACCAAGTTTTCTGGTATTTACTAAATAGAAATAGTTTTGATCATTCTAACTGACAAAAACAAGAACAAATTAGTCTGATTTAACTTCAGACAGTGAGAAAAAATGTGTCTGATTAGGTAAATGAACATATCTGGCTATCAAATTAAAACTTTTAATCAAACGATATATAAACGATGTACAGGACACGCTGGAGGGACTACGTTTTTCGGCTGGCCTGGAAACGCCTTGAGATTCCCCTGGAAAAGCTGGAAGAAGTGGCTGTGGAGAAGGAAGTCTGGGATTCCCTTCTGAAGATGCTAACCCCGTGACCCGACCCCGGATAAGCGAAAGAAAATGGATGGATCAAACGATAGATTACACTTCATAACAAAAATGTGCAGTTTGAATATCAAGCACTTTATATAGAAATCAAACCTTCAAAACAAACATTTTCAAGTCAAATTCAATTTAAGTTTCCCTCTAAATTTAAATGAATCACATTTGAGTATCAGAGTAGCACAAATGTTGCAGGGAATTAATTTAGACCTGATTTAGAGACGAGTTTGTGTCCAGCTGTGAGTGTTTTTATGTCAGTTTTCTTCTCAGGTCTCTCAGTAGCTCTTTATCATGTGACACTGCGTTTCCTCACCGCTCCCTGGTTATCAGCCCCTCACACTGGTCTCCACCTTTCACTTTATGCTACACTTTCATTTTAAGCCTTCTATTTCTAGAAATCCACATAAGACTGTATCAGATCCAGTTGATCAACTGCAGCAATAAAAGACAAACAGAAAAACCTCTGAAGGATCTTCTTTGCATCTTCCTTGGTGATCTGCAGACCCAGATCGGCGAATGACTGCTGGATCTCCATGTAATCTACTTGACCTGTTGGAATAAATGAGCAGAGCTCAAGCAGATAAACTCAAAAACATTTTTAAATTTAAAGCTGAATGGCATTTCTCCATACCGTCTTTGTTTTTGTCCAAGCTCTTGAAAGTCAGGCGCAGCTTCTTCTCATGCTCCTTCAGGTATTTGGCGAACTCTTTGAAGTCCAGCACATCATCTTTGTTTTTGTCGGCAGAGGAAATTATTTTCTAAAGATAAAAACACACAGAATATCAGCTGTTCAGATCCTTCACAGGTTTTTCCCGGGTGTTTTTGCTGTGTTTTCTGACCTCCTCAATGGGTGAAGGGAGAGCTTTGAGCTCTGAAGAGAAAGATGTCGACTCCACCATCACTAAAACAAGCAGCAGTTACCATAATCTGCCACTTGGGGGCAGAATACCGCAAAGATAAACTTCCTCCTCTGACCTCAGTTCCTGTCTGAGCTTTGTACTTTTAGAACTGCAATTAGCAGCTATTTTTGTTATTGATTAATCGATTATTCTGACAATTAATCATATTTTTAAAATGAGCACATCCTGAAGATTTGTCATTTAAGCCTTCAGATGCAAATAAATAAATTCAATTCCTTTTTTGAATAAGAAAATAAACATTTTATTGCCTAAAATGTAAGAAACTATTTCTGTAGTGAACGCTGCAGATGCAAAAACTAAATAAATACTCCTAACACCATCGTAAAAAAGAGCTCATCTCTTTCTGCTTGACTTATCCACACAGTGTTGAGTTGATCTGCTGACTTTTCTAATGAACAGATTAACAACTGGATAGCAAAAGGTACTAAATAAGAATTTATTTTTTTTTTACAGAATTTGCACTCTGTGAAGATAAAACTGCAATCTTAGGAGTTTGGGTTAGAATATATACAGACAACAGTTGTTGTTTTTTATCTTAAATGCAAAATTTACATATTTTTTTATACAGTTTTGGCTTAATAACTGCTCCAAGCATGTTGTTATTTTAGCAAGTGGCCTTTTGATACTCCAGTTAATAAACAAACAATTACTACTGTAATTGACAATTATCTCAATAATTGATTAATCATGATTAACCGTTTTAGCCCTAATAGGTTAAGATTAGAAATATGCAAACTTCATGTGGCTTTACTTAGGTTAAACATATTCCACCTATTATTTTCTAATTAATAAAAACTTCATTATTTTTGCTCCTGTTAGAATCAAAGAATATAATAAATTAAACCAAAAGTCTTGGGAGAATATGAAAGCAACCAGTGTAGAGATTTATTGCTGCTTATCATGTCACAGAAAGATTTTAATTTTAATTATTTTACAGCCCTGAGTCACACACAGCAGTGGCCTCTCCCCAAGTTAATCCCTCAAAATTCACTTCTGACCGAGTAAAGACGGATCCTTCCTCTTACAGCCAACAGTGAGATTTTAACTGTAGATTTAGCTTTTTTTATATTTCCTGAATTCCTGTTTGTTCCTGAGCTTTTTATCCCACCTGGACCTGCAGGATTTTCTCTAGATAGTTGTGATCATTAAGATAAACATGTTTTCTGTGTGTTTATTGCAGATAAGGTTAAAGTGAAGCTTTGGTTTGTTTTGTCTTCTTATTTCTACGCTGCAGTTTGCTGTTTTAGATGGAGGTTCTGCTCAGCTTAGGGCTCTAGTGAATGCAAACACCTCCAGGTTATCAACATTAACTGCTTTAATCAGGTCAATTCAAAATGTTCTTGCTGGACTTTAACAGCGTGGAATAAAAATCAACCTTGATGAATTATTTTATTACCTTAAAAAAAGGTTTTGTCTGACTGCTTGACAATTTATTCTCAAAATTTATGTAAAAGCAAGTAAGAGTAGCAATACTTAAACACATTTTTCTCATGTAAAAGTAAAACGTAGTAAGAAATTAAGTAGGAATTAAAAAATATGTAAGTCTACTGAAGTAACTCATCAAATTAACAATCATTTAATATTTAAAAATTACATAATCAGACAGATCAATATATAAAGTTAAATGGATTTTTTTTATTTAAGGACCAAAATAACAATAATTCATATAAGTAACAAAAAATAACAAAATCAAGCAAAAGAAAACTTTTCCAGATCAGTTTCTTTCAATAAAAAACTTATGAAACTTAAACAGAAACTGCAGGTGTGAGTCTGCGTCTGGTGAAGTTTTGGTTAAAACATGTTTGTTTTTCATTTCATTTAAAAAAACGTAAATTATACTCAAGTAAGAGTAGAGATACTTTATAATATTAAGTAAAAGTAAAAAGTACAGCGTAGTAAAAATACTTCTAAAAGCAATTTGTTTTTCAAAATAAAGTTTCTCAAGTAAATGTAACTAGTTACTTCCCAACTCTGGCTTTAAATAACATGAAATCATTTTCAGAAACCTCGAAATATTATCCAAGAATTCAAATAAATTTCTTTTAAAGGTTTTATTTCTGTCACACAGTCAGGACGTCAAGCTGCTTGTAATCTTCTGACTGTGTCAGCCTGTATGGTTTACATGCAGCCTCCATTTTGTTGCAGCTGTGAAAGTTGGTATTTACTGCGGTGGAAATGTGCCCTGGAGCAAGGCAGCTTCCCTCAAACCACTCCGGTATGTCGGGTCAGAATCCAGCAGATTGGCTTTGGCTCCTCTGAGATTAAGCTAAATAAAAATCAGTTTCCTATATAGACGAAATAAGTCCTTTATTTTAACAAAAATGTGTCTAAAAGGTGATTTATTTTCTACCTATTTGACCATTTTTATTGTGCATAAAAGAATAAGGAAGGAAGATATCTGTGTATTTATCAGGATTTTCTTTTATCCACACTGAAGTGAAAACTCTAGGAAATCAAGAAGAAACTGGTTACCAGTATAAAAATATCATGTTTGATTATTTGGACTAAAATTGATTTACTAAGCCAAGAAAAACAAACACATAGGGCTGCGACTTACAATTATTTTAGTAATTGATTATTCTGGCGATTAATCCATTAATCTGTAAAAATTTTTTTTAAATGTTTTACAGATTTTTCATCTAAACACTTAAGCATTTTTATACAATATTAGAAATACATTAAACTATGTAAATAAACTGAAAAAACATTTTAATTAATAAAATAAAAGTTATATTGCCTAAAACTACGAGGACACTTGAAGAGTTTTTTGTTAAAACATATTTGCAGACAGAGATTTTTTATCTTAAATACATTGTACATTTTGCAGCTTTGTCTTAATTACTGCTCTGAACATGTTTTTCAGTAAATGTCTTTTTCTCATTAATATAATTAGTAATTGATAACAGAAATAATCATTAAGTGCAGCCTAATTCAAACAAAAGCATTTAATTTGATGGTTATGCTGCTATTCATTAAAAAAGTTATTTAATTCTTTTGTAGGAAAAATAAAGAAATAATCAATTTTATTTAATGTGCAAAAAACTTTAAAAGCGTAAAGATAAAATATAAACATGATATCAAAATAATGGGGAAAAAATGCTATAATTATTGATCGGCTGTCCTGTCTGTATTGTCATGACGATAAGTCATTAAAAAATAGGCTGCGCCATCATCCTCTACGTACTTCCTGTTCCTGTCTTCTTCTTCGTGGTTTGCGCCAATGGCAACATCCGATTATTGATCACGTGACTCGTTTTGAAGAATATTTTGTTTCTTGCATTGGCCTATTAGGACCATTGTAAATAGAGAGAAGGTGTAGATTTTAGCAAACAAATATCCGAGAAATTTTCTAGAAAAAAAAGCAAGAAAATTGAGTTTGAAAAGTCAAAAATTTGATAGAAAAAACTGAAACTTTGAGTTTAAGCGCAGAAATTATCGAGAAAAACGTGGAAATTTCAGTTTGAAAAGTTGAAAAAATAAAATTTCTAGAAAAAGGAGACATTTTCGAGTTTAGAAAGTCAAAAGTTTGCTATAAAAAACCTGACATTTTCTATTTAAAAAAAACTTGGAAATTTCTATATTTCAGAAAATTTCCAAAAGTAGAAAATTTTCATAAATTTCTACGTTTTATTTTTCTCGAAAATTTCTCAGATTAATCTAAATTTTTCCGATTTTTTTTTTTTTTTTAGGCGAAAATGTACTTTTATTTTTCTATCTACCATGACCCTAAAACACCTTCACAGTTTATCAATATTTTTTGTTAAGACAAAACATCTTATCACGGTACAATATTTAGAACTAAAACCATTGAAAACGTTGGTATAACATATTTTTGCACATTTTGTTTCTTGCTTTACCTGGACTGCCCCCGTCCCGGTTTGGATGCCCATTGCAGCCAGGCCTGCCTTCAGCTCGGAAACATCCACTTTCCCATCCTTGTTGGTGTCCAGCTTGGCGAACAACTCCTCGTATGTCTTGGGCGGATCTCTGGCGCACCGACAGTCCGTAAAAAACAGCTTCCTCAACGCGGGATACATGGCTTAAACTTGAAATTATTTGTTAAAACGAGGCCTGCGGAGCTGCACACACAAACCGAGCAGCTACACACAGATCGGCTCCTGAGGTTGGGCACTTCTGGTTTCAGGCAGAAGGATTGCTCCGTCTGATTTCCACAAGATTATCCGCGTTGCAACCTGGAGGGGAATCTCCTAATGGGTCGCTGGAGTGGGAAAGAAAATAGATTAAAATGTTTGAATAAAAAAGTTTGGAGCGGATGAGGTAGGCTGGCAGAAGGGTGGGGAAAGGACTCGGCTCGGTTGGCCTGGAAAGACCTCCTTCTTTTACTGCGCAAACATGTTACAGACACACCCATCTAACGACCAGAAAATCCCGCTGTTACATGCCTCACAGGTAAAACTGTTTCTAAAACTCCTCCCAGTCATGCGCTGATGTTAAACTTCATGGTTGCTTTTACAAACCCGCAGAACCTGCAAATATCGCCATAGACTGTGTACAATGTCACCGAAACAGATCAGCGTTCTATACCAAAAGAATCCGGCAGGTGTCGCCAAAGCTCACTCAGCAGCTTATTTAGAAAAATGAAACTTTTGACTCGCTTTGACTAAACTATCCGCATCCGTGTTTTATTTATTTCACAAAAAGAAAAATATTTCAAAACGCTGCAGTGCTTAGTTTTAACCACGAGGTGGAGACAACGCACCAGACGACAGCAGACGGTTTCGCTTAGTTTTAATCTGTACAATCGGTGCTGCTGTTCTCAGTCTGACCGACAGGGGGAGCTCGAGAAAAGAGGCGGGCTTTATTTTGAAGCTCCATGGGATTAAAGTTGTCACCGCTGCATTTCTTTCAGATAGAGGTATTTCAAAGTAAAAGAAGCTATGTTTATTAATATTTTTTTATATTAAGAAAACATACAAATGCTAACAAGTAGAAATAAAAACGTAACTGAAACTTTTTAAATTTAAATATAAATCTCAAGCAGAATTTACAGGCAATTCAACTGAAAAAATTGTATGCTTATTAATGGAGATGGAAATATGCTTTTTGGTTTGTACTACAATAATAATAATGATTGACTACTAAAGAACCCTTTATTATTCAAAAATTGAGAAAAAGTTTATTAAAACTTGCAAACAGAATATCCTGTTTAAATTATACCTCAGTTTTCATTACAATCACTGGTTAGATTTAGTAAATAACTTCATGTGTGGGGAAAAACACATGGGACAAGTTGTCTTAAATTTCATATGCAGTTCATAAATACAAAGATCTATTAGAAGCAAGTTTTACTAAGTAGAAAAACTCATGTGCGTTATTGTGCCATCATCAAACTATTACTTGAAAATGGTCTCAAAACAACATTATTATTTATTGGAATAATTACTGAGAGAATATATCACTCAGCAAAATTTGTTCCATGGCAGGCTTAGTGGAAACTCATGTAACCAGGTTACACTAGCTGTTTTGTTTTTTATTTATTTGCTTTTTCTTGTTAGATTGTACCCCTTAAGGGTGTAAAGTTGTAAAATTTAAATATGTTAAACCAAATTGCAAAGATGAAACTGTGTTAATTGGTAAAAGAAAATCATAGAATGCATTGTAATGTATTTTAGATGCAAATGTTAAAGATATGACTACAAAGTTGGATCATAGAGCAGTAAAAATGGATTCAACATCTGATGATCAACTGAAAATTTGATTTTGAACTTTAAGATTGAGTGAAAAAGTAAAATATGACACTATTTTACATCCACTGTATTGTAGATATTATATAAAATAGCAAATTTCTGCCAAAAAGCTCAGAAATTTTTGAGAGAAAAAACATGGAAATTATTGAGTTTGAAAAGTTGAAAATTTGCTAGAAAACCCTCAGAAATTTTCTAGAAAAACATGAAAATGTCTGAATTTGAAAAGATGAAAAATTGCTGGAAAACACTCAAATTTTGATATAAAACTCAGAAAATCAAGAAGAAAAAACAGTGAAATTTCTGAGATTCACAAGTCAAATTTCAAAAATCTAAAAATGTTAACTTCTGAAACTTTTAAATTTCCAAGTTTTTTTAAAAAAATGTCTGAGTTTTTCTTGCAAATTTTTGACTTCTCAGTCAGAAATGAAATAGTTTTTTCTATAAAATTTCTGACACCTTGGTAGAAATTTACTTCTCCTTTTCATCCATACATAATGGCCCTAATACACCGTTGTATGTCAAATTAAACATTTTACCTGCTTTTTACAAAGCATAATTCACGATTTAAACAAAAACAAACGTTTTTATTTCGTAAGTACAGAAAGGGTGGAACGTCCGCCTTATGCTTTTATTTTGAAAGCCTAAACAGGAAGCACATCCATTTAGCGCTTGCGTTTGTGGCGTTGACGGTCTGTTGTCATCCGTAGCTTCACCACCGCCGTCCTCCCACAACAACACTCCGGTGAACCAGAAGAAGAGCTCACAATGGGGCTGTAATGTCAGCGATCGGAGCGTCTCCTCGCAACTGCCGAGACATTGTATGGATTTAATGATGATGAAGAAGAAGAAATTCAAGTTCCGGGTGGATTTTGAGCTGGACGAGCTGTCGTCGGTCCCCATCGTCAACGGCGTCCTGTTCTGTAAAGTCAGGCTGCTGGATGGCGGCTTCTCCGAGGAATCTTCACGGTAAAAAGAAAGAAAAAGACACAAACTTCTGTCTCTGTTTAGCATTTAACTCCGTGGTTTTAACGTTAACAGATAGTTAGCTAAATGCTACATGACTAACGTTAAAAACGAGCCAATTAGTCAAATGAAATGTTTGTTTTATTAATAAATGAACCATCTTTCAGGATATTTATGTTTAATATAACTAAAGAAAACGCGGGAGCTGTCACTTGTTCGTCATTTAATAATAAATTTGCACTTCAACTTTTTCAAATTGTTTTCAAAAACCTAATTTAGCTTCAAGTTGTGAAGGTAAAACCTGCACAGTGTTAATGTAATTCACAGCATCATAATTGTGTTTAATTGAATATTTTATTTGCAGTTCAGTTGGTACTGTTGTACCATAATGTGTTTTATAGCTTATAATTTTACATAAAACACCTGAGTCCTATTTATAAGAGATATGTTAGTTACATTATAGGAGTTGTTTATTAAATTAGCCAATTTAGTTTCACAGAAATGAAAAAATCTCTAAAATTATGGATCTATTTTGAAAATAATAACAAAAATGTTCTTTAAGATGTTTGTCATACAAAAGTCTTCTTCATTTTGAGGCAGAACGTGTTAAAAACAGAGACCAGTTAGACAGCCCAGATCTAACTGGGCTGTCTAAATACCTTTTTTACACTAAATTTTGCTTTCCAAAACATATTGCAGTAACAAACGATGAGTCGCAATTTGAAAGAGTCAGTTTGTGTTGATTTAGACACAAATGTTCATTTGTTTAGTATCAATTACAGCTAAATATCGCTAAATAACAGCAGATTTTGCTGGACGATAAATTGTCCCAGAAGTTAATACTTTAAATGATAATATTGTTGTTTTGAATTGCAAAAACACATGATCAAAAATCAATGAACTTTAAATTGTAACGAACACTTAACACTGGAACTGGAAGACATTTTAAATATCCAAAATAAACTAATAAAATGAATCATGAAGTCTCTGTAAACAAACTTGCACTTCAAAACAGGGATAGTTGAGACCAGACTGAAGACTTTTATCATCCAGTTTTTGGTAGAAAGAGAGAAAAGAGAAAAATGATAAATCATACAAATGATTTAGCATGATTTATTGGTCATTGCGACTGGTTTCCAGACCAAACTCTGGACTCCAATGATGCTAGATGGTAACCGCTTAGCATCAATGCATACAAACTTGTCACAGCTGCTGTAGGTATTTTGGTTTGGAAGAAGATAATTTAAAAATAATGGCCAGCAGTCTGCCTGTATGAAAGAAACTTGTGTGTGTAGGGAACCAAAACTGTGATTTTGGAGCCCACATCCCCAACAAGCCGTCCCCGATGCTTTCAGAGTGAAGTATAGAGTCGGCAGCTCAGATCTCAAGGAAAAACTGGAAATTGGTATTTTCTGAAAAAGCTTGATCGATTCAATTTATTCTTTCTTTTTTTTTGCAATTAAAAACTAAGAAATTGAAAGTTTGCATTTGCTGGATCAGAAATGTGACATTCTTTGGATCTTTATTAGTTGATTCCAAGCAATGGAAACGTGTAGATGCACTGAGATGAGTTAAGTCATGTTAAAAAGAAAGTACACAGCTTTGTCAGTTCCAGGGTGTGTTGGCCAATTTTGACATCTTAACTCAAGTTTATAAGATTAATCCAAACAAATGTGATTACTTATATAAAAACCACTGGATAAATCCAATATGGAAGGGTTTGTTTAGAGCAAACATGTCAAAAACACATTTTTAAAAAATGTTTCATGAATGTACATGTCTGCTTCGATCATCTTGTTTGAGGATTCAGCTCAGCCAAGCGATAATAGAAGTTTCCTATCAGGAAGATGAAACCGTACTTTTTTTTTTTTTTTTAATCAAAATTGTTCATGTGGAAATAATTCAAGTAGTTTGTTTAACTTACAATCTGAAGACCTACAAGGGATATGTGTGCAAAGGCTGCTGATAGTAATTTAAAACATTTTCATATACAGATGTGTCAAATAATTCATCCTATTAATTCTAGAGGATCAGAGTCATTTTTTTATCCCAAGTAGTTTGTTTTTGACAGTTACACTATTTAGCATGTGATATATATTTTATATATAAGTCCAGCGGCTGGTAAATCAGATCGGCTTTAACGCTGACCGAAAGGAGAGCCATTGTTTCAGGGTGATGCAAAATTACCTGAAACATTTGCACATAAAGAAGGAAATGATAAAAAAACAAAAAAACAGGATAATTTGATTTGTTTTTATGGTTGTGGCAATAACAGATGTTTAAAGGTTATGCTTATATTTAGATGTTTGCTTTGTTCCCATTTACTTTCTTTGGTACATCTGTTGGGGTTTTGTTTCACATTTAATTAGATGGACCGATCACACTTTTCCCAGCCAAAAGCAATTAGTTAATTTTAAGCCAGCATTGGCCAAAATCTGAGTCGGCAGGTCCGGCTTTTTAAAAGTCAGTAACCAGCCAGAAAATTGCTATCTGTGCATCCCGACTAATTTCTGAATTTATTTGATATATTTTATGATTTATTTTATGTTTTCCAGCATTTTAACCGAAATGCTGACTTTAAAAAAAACATCTGATTCCAATCTCTGGCCATTTATTGTTTCATCACCTTTTCAAGGTTTAGATTGGAAAATTGCTGTTCAGACACGTCACAAAACTACGAAGGAACTACTAGGGCAAAACTAAGAAAAAAATAAACAGAATAAAGTCATTAAATTGAGAGAATAAACTTGTAATAATGAGAAGGAAGTAATAATAGTACGAGAATAGAGATGTAAAAATATGTTAAAAAGTTTTTTTTTAAAAAGTTGTAATAATACATGAATAAAGTCGTGATATTACAAGAATTGTTGTAATTACAAAAATAGTCATAAGACGTGAAAAAAGACAATACATGACTAGAATCGTAATATGTGAAAGTCATAATAATACACGAATAAAGTCGTAATAACATTTAAATAAAGCCGTTATGTGAATAAATTCATAATAATACAAGAACCAAGTCGCAATAATTCACGAATAAAGTGGTAATAATACCTTACTATTACGACTTCATTCTTGCATTAGAATAAAGTCGTAATAAAACAAGAATACGCGTAACAATAAAAGAATAAAGTTGTAATAATTCAAGATCAAAAACGTAACAATACAAGAAAGTTGTACAAATTTAGTCAGAAAATACGAGAAGTCGTAATAATGAGAAGTAATAGCACAAGAATAAAGTCGTAATAATGCGAGAATAAAGTTGTAATGACTATTCTCTTAATACTGACTTAATCCTGTTTTTTGTCCCTTTTCTTTTACAATTTTACTCTCATAATATTTTGACCTTATTCCCTTAATCCTCCAGTTGCTGCTTCTCTTTAAGTGAATCTATTGTCTTTAGAGCTGCTGTCGTTTAACCAGACATCTGAAAGAAAGGAAAGGTGGGATTTATTTGCCTCTTTTCTCGCGCTGTAACCCAGACCGTCTCACACCGGATAATCGGATTTATCAGCACAGAGAAACGCTCCGAGCCGCAGAGCGTGAACCATGAAGAAGAGCCAGAACTCCCGACGCTGGGAGTTCCCTCCGAAGATTATTCACCTCGGGATGAAGCAGCATTTGTACAACATTAGTCACACATCTGCTGGTTTTTGTTTATAGTGAGGTGGAGCAGAATACACATTTCACCACACGGTGCTAATTTTTAACTACATTTTCTTCTGCATTTAACAACATGTTGCGTTTCTTTAAAAATGTGGAAACACTGAAAGGGAAAAACCTCCAGAACTGGGAGAAAGTGAGGTAATTTACGGCATGTTGGGATGCAGAAACAGATTGGAGATGTGAGAGGGAGAGCAGAGGACGGCAGTGAAAGTGAAGCCATCTGTGGTATCGTAATTCTGCCCACGCACACTCTCCTTTCTCTTTCACTTCATCCCATCCGTCCTGCTGGGAACTCACGTGCAGAACGGACTGGGAAGCCATTTTTCTGCCATCGCAACGCATGAAGCAAAAACAGCAATTAATCAGCTCAATTATCAAGAAAATCAGAGGATAATTAATACCGGTTTGTGTTGACTGGAACCAGAATATATTAATCTGGTATTAATTTAGTGTTAGTGGATTTATTTAGTACAATGCAGCATTAGGGATGTATAAGAAACATAAAGTAATGACGAACTTAGAAAATTACAAAAATAACCTGATATGAGAAAAAAAGTCATAATATTATGACAAAATTTGTATTATGAGAATAAAGTTGAACTAATATGACAATAAAGTCCCAATAACAAGTAGTATTTCAAAAATAGTGCTACGAGAATAATTGTATTATTACAAGAATAAAATGGTACAAGAATAAAGTCCTATGACAATAAGGTTGAACTAATATGGGAATAAAGTCACAATAATAAGTCGTACTTTGAAAATAGTATTACAAAAATAGTCGTAATATTCCAAAAATAAAGTCAAACAAGAATAAAATTGTTCAAGAATAAAGAAACATTCAGTTATATCTCGGAAATAGTCTGAGAATAGAAATAATATTACAAGAATAAAATCTATCATCATTTATTTATGAAGTGCTTCAAATACCAAAGTGTTGTACAGATGCATGAAAACTAAAAGAAAAAAATAATTTAAAATAATATTGTCCAAAATAAGCCTACTCGGTCTGTGCATCTCAACTTTCTCAAATCTATTTTACATTTCACCAAGAGTTATTTTAGCAACAAAAAGATCAAAAACCTTTATTTAGCCAAGTTTTGTGCTAAAATAATTTTCATACTTTAACAGAAACGTCTTAATAAATGTTTTTGCCACAATCATCCTCAACGTTCGGTTGAAATTTGGCCTTTATGGCCGCGATGTCTGACCTTACACGGGCTTAAAGGTCATCTAATCCTTTCTGACTTCCTGTTGCAGGGAGCCGGTGCAGGCCAACTGCGTCCGATGGAGGAAGCGCTTCTCTTTTCCGTGCAAGATGAGCGCCAGTGCAGGAACCGGCGTGTTGGACCCCTGCATGTGTCGCGTCTCGGTCAGAAAGGTTTGTAAACTGTTCGGTGTAAAATGGGAGAGATTCTTTTGTTCAACTGAAACCTGAAAGTTTGATGAAACCTGAAGTAACATTTACCAAAAGGAGAACTTTAGTTATTTATCTTTGTTTTTCTGTTACTTTTAGTAATCATAATCTGACATGTCAGGGATTAAAATTGACAGATTATCATCTTGCTTCTAACCTTTCTGCTTTTTTCTTTTTCAGGAGCTCAAGGGTGGAAAAGCATACGCAAAGGTAATTATTATGTACTTAAAGGGTGAAATACAAATATTGGAAATGCAAATATTGACAACTTAAAATGTTTAACTTCCTGTAAAATCCTCACAGTTTGAGTCTTGGCTCCTGGTCCAGCTTTGTTTTTTCTTTTTGGACTATTTTATTATCATTTACTGTAGAAATTAGAAAGTTTTGCTGTTTTCTTGTAGCTATTAACAGGCTTGTGAAGGGCAGAGCTGGAACAATCAATCGCAATCAATTAATCGTTAACTGGACTAGGACATTTACTGAGAAAAATATATTCAGCCAAAACTGTTCAAAAATATCTAAATTTTGCATTTAAGATAAAAAGGTTTGTAAATCTGTTTTAGCCAAAACTCGTCAAGTTTTCAGATTTATCAAAGGAATGCTTTTTTTAATGTACGTTTTCCTGCTTAAAAAAATCAATTCCTTATTTTAATCATTTGCTACTGAGCAACATGATAATATTCTAATCACTTTTAGGTAGCAACCAGCCTGTGGTGAAGGAAAACTGAGCCGTGAAAGATATTTTTTTTCTTTGTTCTCATGTTCCTGCGTGTCGAACCTTTGTATCTAAAGGTCACATTACTGATTTTCTGCAGACAGGAAGTGAAAAAAAGGTTCACCTTGTTTTGTTTTTGTCTCCTTCAGCTCGGTTTTGCAGATCTGAATTTAGCAGAGTTTGCCGGCTCAGGGAACACAACTCGGAGATGTCTGCTGGAAGGCTATGATACCAAAAATACCCGGCAGGATAACTCCATTCTCAAGGTAACATCTGTGTGCCCACAGCAGACTCAGCTTAGTTTATTTCTGGATGAGAGGAATTATGTTTTACTTTAAATACAAGGCAATAAGCAGATTTACTGATGTAAAACCCATTTACCGTTTTATTCTCGGTAGGTTATCATCGGTACGCAGCTCATGTCAGGGGATCCCTGTTTCAAAACGTAAGTTTGAAGAACATGTTTCTACTTGTAGACTCTTATAAAGTATTTGTGTTCACACAGCAGGCAAATGCAACCAAAATCCAACTATTTAATGACCAAATTCCAAGTTTCTCACCCAAAAAAGTCTCATTTGTTTTCCCTCCTGGCATGTTGCTAATTCTGCACCAGAAAACGCCAAACACTGTAAATCTGAATGTAAACAGTGACTGAAAATAATAATTATGAAGTGAATCTCTCCACTCTTGATTCCGACTTTTCTACAGAAGTTATAATCAATGCTCCTTTAAAACCAGTTAACCTCCACCCGCCCGAGCCCGGGCGATTTGCATAATTTTTTTTTATGAAAAAACATAACTCCGCCAAAAACAATGCCAACATACCCATGCCATACCTCTTTAGAATCAGGACATCTAACAGAAAACGACTATCAACTCC
>CAEFZY010045410.1:0-11326 GCA_903066815.1 Brachyrhaphis roseni
CCGAAGACCTGAGTGGTCTGGAAGGTTGATACAACACCAGGTTTTTAATCTATTTTCCTGCTAAGCCATTCAGTGATATATAAACTAAAATAAGTATTTTAATGTCTGTTCTCTGAGCTCCAGGGATCCAGTGTAAGGACTTTAGAACTTTATTATAAAGAACTGTACATTTTTTGCAAACTTATTGTTTAGGGAAAATGTTCCCACCCTCCTGACAGTAATTACAATTTTTGCTCATAACAGAAAACTTCGTAATAAGTGCTAACAGAGAGGAATGACTAAGATAATCTATAGTATTGGATCTGCTTGCACACGAACATAAATATGCAGATAATTAGATGCAGAATATTCTGAACACCAGCACTAACATGCTCTTCTGTCTGACTGCATACTCGTGGGCATGTTTCTCAAAGCCAAGTTGCAAAAAAACAAATAGTCAACATCAGGTACAACATTCAAATTTATCCTATAAAAATATCTTACAGTTATTGTGCATTACATAAGTATTTTTACAGTTCAAATTTGAAAGAGAGTTGCAATTTTTAATTGAAATTAGATCTGGACTTTGACTGGGACATTCTGACGCATGAAAATGGCTTAATCTAAACCAGTCCATTCTAGCTCTGGGTGGATGTGTAGACTTGTTGACCCGCAACAAGTCTTTTGAAACCTCTTTATTGCAGTATTGTCCCACATGCACCTTATCAATCAACTACGACCAGATTTTCTCTCCCTGTGGATAAAAAAGCAACCCTACAGCCTGCTGCTGCCACCACCACATTAACTTTACTCCACATACATGCATACAAGAAACAGGTATAATTTAAGTTACAGTTCATTTGAATTAATTTTAGTTTGCTTGCTGCAAATTACAGACAGGAGTTCATATAATCAGATTTTGCAGCGCACACCGAGTAGTGTAACAGATTCCCTCACCTGAGCTGTGGATCTCTGCAGCTCTTCAAATGTTACCAGAACCTGCCAAGCTGCTTCTCTGATTAATAGTCTCATTGCCAAGTCCGTCAGTATAAGTGGTCAGACATGTCTTAGTGTGTTTATGTAGGTTTGTAGCATATTGTTTCCGCTTTGAAATGATGGCTTGATCAGTGCTCTGTGAAATATTCAAAGCTCAGGATGTTGTTTTATTAGCTGACCCTGATTTTAACCTCTCACCCTCTGTATCTATGACCTGTCTGCTGTGTTCATTGGTATTCATTTTTCTATTTGTTCCCTAATGTTCTCCAGCAAACCTCTGACATCTTCACAGAACAGCTATTTTTATATTGAGAGTGATTTAAACATTCGTGGACTGTAGGCAACTGATTTCGCCAGGATATCAGAGAAAAGAAAATATTTTAATATAAATGCTTATAGCTGTAAACAGTGTTGCCATCTTACCATGTCTCTCTTGAAAAAATGATCTCAAGAGAAACGCTTGAAATCATTCAAGCGTCTCTCTTGAAACTTTATCTGGTTAATTGTCTAACCAAGCTTTATCTGATCATTGTTATACTTATCCACTTTTGAGATTCTTATTTGTAAAATGTTGAAACTCATTAATCATTGTCTGTGTTAGACAGTTACTCACTATGTCTTGATCTAACACATAAAGTCCTAATAAAATATGTTAAAGCCAGGTGTTAACATTAGCTGCCATCCAGCCAGAATTCAATAAAAAAGAGAAAATAAGAAATCTGATTCATATTTACACTCTGATTTATGTGCGAGTCGACACGTAGCTGACAAGTGGCTGAGGATGGAGTCATCTAGGTTTTTACACGTACCTCTGTGTGCTCTGGTGTCATCTTCCTTCTGCCTCTGAATCAACAGGGGAGAAAAGAAAAACAAAAGGATATCGCACAGCTCTAAGGAAAAATAGGTAACTACTTCCTTCAGGGCAAAACAAGTAAATTCCTCCCAACCAACAATCAGATCAGATTCCCAGGAACATTATCAGAATCCAGCTATGAGGAATTTAGAGAAGGCTTCACCTGTTCTGTGGGTATAATTATTTTAATGTTAGATAGGGATCATAAAAAAGACTGATGTAATTTTTGGGAGTTTATGATTGAATAGTTACAGTTTTAGAGTTAGGGCATATGGGAACATAACATCTACATGACACAAGCTCAAAACAAAAAAAAAGAAAACGTATATAGATGGCAAATCCCTGGGCAATGACTGCTCTGAAAATAGAAGGAAGCAGGTATGTGACAGCAGCAGGTGAGAAAAAGTCCCGACTAACAGGAAGCTACGGCAGAAACAGTCTGGTAGAAGAAGGGCTTGAATACCTGGAGATAAAGAGACAGAGACAGAAAACCTGAAAAGAAGGCACTGCAGTTAATGTTTAGTCTAGAGATCACGTAAGATTCAGTTCTAGCAAGAGATCTCTGTATTTTAATGTTTTATGGGTCTTTATATCTTGTTTTTCATGTCTGTTGCTCTCTATTACAATTTTAGATTCAGTGTTTTAATCAACAGGTAGTTAATGTCTGCACCTTTTCAATCCAGAACTAAAACCTGTTACACAATTGAGCAGATTAAAGCTAAAGGGTCCTCCTGCTAATCGTTTATAGGAAATACAGAATTTGTAAGCCTGCTTTCTGGGTGCAAAGTGCTCTATGGTGAAAATGTGAAGCTAATGGGAAACAAATCTTGATCAAGATTCCTCACAATAAAGTATCTAGCTAAGACGATGAAATCCAGAAAAACTACAGAAAAAAATCTGAACCTCTTGGTGTTTTTAAATAAGTGTTTATGTCACAGATCAATAAAACATAACTTTACCTGGAGGGTTTGTCCTTGCAGTCATGTTTAAATTTGACCCAAAGTTGATTTTTTTGTTTGCACATCCCACTGTTTACAGTCAGAGCAAGTCTGACGTCAGAGATAAATACAAGAGAGAAACTCCAGTATGTTAAAAGTGAAGCGTTAATAAATACGCCGACAGCACAATGTGGTAAAACAAGTCATTTATTTCTGAATGAAAACTAAAATATTCTTTAACAGCACATTACAAGGGCATTTGTTTTGATATTTTCTCCGAGGCTCAGTGATCACTTTCATACAGTACATCTGGCATGTACGCGGCATCTCCTTCAAATGAACAAAAAAATAAGGGGGCAGAGGGGAAAGAAAGCTATATATATATATATATAAAAGATGTCTGATTGTACATTTACCAAGCAGCTTGGTTTGGTTCTAAGCCACAGAAATGGACCGAGCAGCCCACCGACTGAAGGCATCGGCACCAGAGGCACAGAGATGTGAAACAGACAGGACATCCCATAATAAGTCCAGCGGCTTTAAAGTGTGAAATGTTTTAGCAGTTTCCGCGGATATTGCTCTCTGGTCTTTGTATGCAAAATGCTGCACTTTGCAGATGAAATCGTGCCAAAAACTTGCCTCCGAACATCAGATTTAACATGAGAACAATAAAGTTGACTCCTTACATCTTCCATCAAGGTTTCCTCCCTTCATCGCTAAACGAAATACATCTCCAGACTTTGTTTTGCCGCCACAAACCTTTTGAATCAAACATTTCACTTACTTACTCCACCCCTTCTGCTCACAGTTCCCGTACTTGTTCACAAATTGTCTAACAATCATTCACAGACTTGATAGAAAACTAGAGTGCTGGAATAAAAACAAAAATGAGGTAAGAAGGTGGTCTGGTTTATAGATCATGCAGAACATCCAAACCCACAAAATAAAAAAAAAAACAAAGGAGAGTTAGAAAAAAACGTGCATTTAATAAAAATTAAAATAATGACTTAACACAGTTTGAGTCTTTGGTTACAAAGTAGGTTGAACAATTTTCACAGCTTTTCATCTCTTCCCCCCCAAAAAAATAAACCCCAAAATGTTTGTTTTTGTCTCGACAAAAAGAAAAAAAAAAGCCTAAAAGTAAATTAATTTCTTTATTCAAACATCCCATCACATATGCTATATCATAACAGGTATTGTCCTGTACAAACCCTCCATGTTTTTAATACTTTACAAAATATACATTCAACCTGGATTTCACCTCATAAAACCTCACCTTTAGTGTTACCAGTTCTTGAGAATTTCTACCAAGGAACTTATTGCCTACTTATGCACTTTGGAAAAACCAGAAGATGTATCCGACAGATGTTAAAATACCCCAAAAAACTAAAGTCATTTTGAATTTGTAACTTCATGACACTGTTCATTTTACATTATGAAAATAGCAGCCCTGAAATAAATAAATGAATTGCTAAAACTGAACAACTAATGAGTATTTATTACGATTAATGTCAAAGTACAGAGGCTTTGAGAAAACAAGCATTCGATGCAGCATACATGTATTTTTAAAAAGCGGAGGTTCTCGTCTCGCTCTGATGGAGTAGACGGCCGATCTTGTCCTCCTCCGCTCAATGAGGACGTTTTCTTTTTTTTTTACTCATCCCGACCAGCGCCATGTCTGGGCTTCTCCTCTTCCAGCCCTGGAGTGTTGTGGGGAAGTGGACACTTGGACGACAGTTTCAGTCTCATTTTACTTTTTCTTTGCAGGACTGCTGTTGCAACACTGTCTTCCAGTACTGTTTGTCTCAACAGTTTAAACTCACCAAGCTCGTGAACCCCCCCCCTCACATCCCTCATCTCCTGCTCAAGGACAACATTCAGTTTTACAGCTCACACGCAGCCAAACACAGCACACAAATAAGACTTTAAGTGTTGGTAAATGTCTTAACAGTGTGAAGGCCCTGCAATGGCAGCAATGCATGCAAATGCACCGAGCAGAGCCCAGCCTTTTGCTTTAATGGTTGAGAGGACAGTTTGGTGACGGCTTTCCCCAACGAGGATATTCTGCTCCTGTCCGTGGGAGGCGTGTCTTTAAACACGGGTTTAAAGGGGGAAAAAGAAAGGGTAAGGGGGTTCACGCCGAGGTGATGTTTGGCTGATAGGAGACGCCCTGGCTCCCCTCGTGGTGAACCAGGGAGTGGGTGCTGTTTTTGATGAACGGGGGCTGGTGCAGCTGCAGCGACGAAAGGCAGCTGAGCTGGTTGGACAGCTGGCTGAGCTGCTGCGTGTTAGCCAGCGACTTCAGCACAGCATTCTCACGCTCCAGCACAGAGTTTCTCTCGTACAGCTCCTTGATCTGCTCCTTCAGCACCTCCACCTCCTCACGGACAGCATACATCAGGTGGCTCTTCACCAAGTCCTGAGAAGAAGAAAAAGAAGAAGGAAAAAAAGGATATTAGCATATAGCAAATACAAACAAAACACATTCCTGATATCTGAGATAAAGCAGTGATGTCTGATTTATTTTTAGAAACAAGTTTACTGCTCAGGCGCTTCTACATGCGATTACTTATCTTAGATTGTTTCTAATCAATGCCAACTGATAAAACAGTTCAAACTGCAGCCCAAAAGTCAGTTTTATGATCCAACTTAACAGCGGAAAAGCTTTAATCATTGTCAATCGCTGTTAACAATAATTGATCAATCAATCAATCATTGTTGATTTCATTAAATCAACAATGATTTAATCCTGTGGTCAGGCTGCACAGGAAACCTGTACAGCCTGACCTTGTTTGTGTGTTGAAATGCTGAAAGAAAAATTACCATGGCCTGCTCAATCTTGTTATCGATGGCGACCACGCTGGCACCAGATGCACTGTGGAGAGAAAGATGGAGAGATAAGACGACTATTAAGCATTTATCATGTGCTTCAGATTCCTATCAGATATTTCATATTCACTAATAACATTTCATAGCCACTTCCTGGAGCAACAGTCAAATCTGGAGGCCTTTACAGGTAATCAGTAAAAGCTACAACATGTGAACAATAAGAGAAGGTTTTGTCACAGTTCAAGCCTCAGAGCACTAATTGTCACTAATATTTGTAGTGACAATACAGTGAGTTTTGACAATACTTCTAAATATTTCAGTGCCACTGGAGAATTTAGTGAAAAGAAAAGAGTTCATCTAAAACTTACTCAGTCCAGACATCCTTGATTAAAACTAAATCTCCCAAATGAATGATGAACCTTTGAACTCTGACAAAACTGAGTCTAAAGGCTGTGTGTATATATATATATTTTTTTTTTAATGGGGAGGGAGAAAATGAGAAAACAATAAAACAGTAAATTTACAGGCAACAAAAAAAATATTAAAAACAAATCCAAGTGTATTTTTTGTAGCAGTAAGCACTTCTAGATAAAGTAGATATCCAAAAGCTATGTGTCTGGAGGCAAGCCTCAATCCATAATGAAGCATGACTTATACATGTGAGGGGGAGGGGGGAAATCTGCTAAATCTATTATTTTCCATTCCCTGTAAACAGGCATTACAGTATTAGCAGGAAGTCTTCAGGTCATTTTATTGAAGCGCAACACCTCTTTTGAGCCTAAGTACTTCCCCTGTATAAACACCACATCATGACCTCCTCCACCTCATAAAAAACAACAGGCCACATTTCGACTTTTCACAATAGTAACACAAGGGACCCTTTAGTAGTGGAGGCAGATATTTTTGAGGTTGCATAATCCTTTGGCTTGAAAGCAAGGAAAAGAGTTGCTTTTAAAAAGGTGTGAATAGAGAGCCAATGGAAAACAAGGAAAAAATCTGGAGTGTGAGGAGAGACAATACAATTTAACGCTATTGAAATGTAATATAAACAACTAAATGCAGGGACATAGGGCAAACTTCTCAAATACAATGCAGCAGCTACAACCTTGATCACTTTCATTATGAATAACGTTTAAATTCATGTATATTCACGCTTATAGGGGGAGAAAGGGTCACATGGTCTCCTATAGAATCTATTATCTATTTAAGTTCCGCGTGCAGGAGGGCACGTACAGCTCCGCGTGGAGCCCCCAGACCGCAAATGGACAGCAAACAGATGCCACATTTTAAGCGAAAATTAGGAGTACGTGTCCCAACCAGACACAAACCAGGCTGCTGTTCAAACACACAAAGCAGATGGCTTAAACGGAGAGCAATAGGAGCCGACTGAGAGTGAGAGATGCGTAACAGCAGTTTAAAAAATAATTGTAAAAAGGTTTACCACATGGAGGTAAAAGCGGGATTATTTACCTGACGCATCTGGCTCTGTAAGGCATCACCCTGCCTGAACGGGGAGAAGTAGTTCCCGGCGAGCAGGGAAGACTGTAACTCGTCATGCAGCGCATGTTTCTGCTTCTTCAGATAGTTTTTTTTTTTATCAAAAGGTTTACAACAGAGCCAGGTTCAAAACACGAACGAGTGTGGCTTGAACACGAAGTGAGAGTTTCTTTAAACCCCGCTGGATCACATGGTGAGAGTGAAGGGAGGCGGAGTCCAGCCATGCGCTCCTCCTTCCCTACTTGCTTCGGCTCTTGAAGGAATACGTCCACTGCCACCGTGTGCCAAAAAGCCTCCAGAGGTACAGCACGACTCATTCAAAAGGCTCGGTGATAATTTAACAAGAAAAAAAAAAAAGAAGAAGAGGCAATGCTTTGCATGTAGAGGCAGCGCTAGTCAAGCTGAGCCTGTTTTTTGTGTAACGGACATGCTGAAACTGTTGTAGTAACCAAATTATCCATTTTCCACTACAACCTGGAGGCTTTTCCGCTTCCTGCATGGCATTACTTACGTTTCTAGGTCATCTTCTTCCTAGGTCTTCTTTCCTTTTTTGCCATTTTTGAAATTATACAAATTAACACTAAGGGAAAATGTTTCAACCAGGTCAATTGATTTAAATCTACCCAGCCATTGTCTCTACACTAGTGGTGTCAAATGCCAGTGTCCAACAACTTCCAGATGTGTCCCTTGTCTTTCTACACACTTGGATTAAATGATTAAACTGCCTCACTAGCATGCAGTCAAGCCCTGCTAATGAGCTAACATTGGAGCCAGGTGTGCTAAAGCAGAGAAACACATAAAAGTTGCAGGACACCATTCTTTAGACTGGGGTTTAGACAACTGGTATACTCTCCAACATGGACCCAGTTGTCCATGTAAGGTTGGAAGAGTTGGACTGGTGCTTATCTCAAATGGTTCAGAGGCGAGGTACACCCAGGACAGATCACCATAGAAACACACTGGACAAACAACAGCACACACCCCAGGGCAATATAACTGGGAGAACATGCAAACTCCAGTCATGAAGACCCCAGGCCGGGATTCGAACCCAGGACCTTCATGTTGTTAGGTAACAGCGTCACAGTACAGCTGATCTAAATCTAGAACTTGCAACGTAGAATCTGCATAGAACTTTTTCACAGTGGGATCGAAAAGATTGCCTGGAAATACATTTTCCACACTCCATTTTTCATACTTATACAACATATTTTATAGACAGAAAGAATGTGGTGTTACTCTATGTCCACTGTCCATAACTCATTGTGACAACCTTTGCTTCCCTTGACTTTCCTTTCTGCAAGTGAAACAAATCTTTCCGTAGAGAAGGCTTAACTTCACTTAAAACACACAATGATGTAAAGGAGCTGAATTTCACAAGTGTCTTGATCAAGATTTGTGGCGAACACACAAAGCAGAAGACATTCCTCCCTTTGAAGTAGGCACATACACATCTGGGGCAAGCAACGAGAGGGAATGTTCACAAGCTCTTGCTGGAATGTGTTTTCATCAATAACAAAACACAAAATGTATGCAGGTTGAATCAGATTAACAAGTTAAGCAACTTAGAAACTTTGAGGTCCAAAAGGAGTTACAGAAAATGTTAGGAGGAGAGAAAAGAACGTTCCTACTTGGCGTCCAAGAAAAACACAGTAAATTGTACATTTAATTCAATGAGGAAGACATGTGGTGGTTTACATAAGAACCACTTGCTGAGTTACCCTCCTCGTGGACCTTCCCTGCAGTCTGCAGCAGCGTACATTTGCACCGGTCCTCTCCTCACAGGAAAGTCACCAGGACAAGGCAACACATTCCAGCTCAGGACACCTCAGGACCCGAACATCTGTGGCTGAGTAGCCCTCATGCTGGGACAACAAACAGCTAGCTAACTATATTCACAAAGTCTGCTTTAATCATCCTTTTACACTATCTTTATGTGCTGCCACACTTCATGATACACATGGAAAGTATCTCCTAACCCTCTCAACGGCTGCATTACTTTACATGATTGGCTTATAGTTTCAGAAACAATGTGTTTTTCATTAAAACCACAGATGAACCAGCACACGTCCCCGATCCCTAAAGCCCACAAACAGGCACTGTGGGGGAGGCAGCTGAGTAAATCAAGGCTTGGGGCTTACTTCTCCCCCCTCTCTTCGTATTTCAAAACAATAACTGGAGGATGGGGGCTGACGACTCACTGTTGTTCTCTTATAGCTCTATTTTGGCTCAAATTGATTAAAAGCACACAGATCAGCAGTTCCACCAGATGGGGGCAGTAGAGGTCCCAATCAGCAGGCACATAAAAAGTGAAAAGCAGTTATGACTTCGCTGAAGTTCCCATTTACTGAAAGTTCTCTGTAAGATATCATTCAAGCCAATATATGCATAACATTTTTATAGAAACATTTAATATCTTGGTACTCTCCATTTACTGTTTGCTTCTTTTATCCCCAAAAAAACATGAATCAAAGAGAACAGGCTGATATTATTGAGCGTTAGTTGCCATGGTAAACCAAAAACTACCCGCTAGAAGGATTTTATTAGGAGCTACAGAAAACCTCTCTGTTTCAAGTAGCAGACAAAGTAAACAAGAGCTTGACCCCAGCACTCCACCGAGACGACCCCTCTACACTCTGTTCAACTAATGATCATCCCATCTGAAAACAAAGGAGCAGTAGTTTAGAAGCCTGGAAATCCTTCATATGTTCACATCTATCTGCATCAATTACATCAAGTCAACAGAGGAACAACTGCTCAAGTTTAGAAACTTATTTCTGAAAGGTTGAAGCTTTATTACAGTAGATAGTTGCATGTTTCATAAAATAAATTTAAGTTATATTTTTTAATCTATCAAGTACTTCCCTGTTTATTTTTCAAGCTCTTCAAATGCTTGAAGCTGTTTAAATGTGAGACGCTTACAAAACAAACTCTGCTACAGTTTCCCCTAAGTAGCAATTCAATATGGTAAGAAATTAATTTAAATGGTCAAAAAGCTGTGGTCAAGAGACATTTCACTTTTTTCCTCCCTATATTCCTACAAAGAAAGTGGGATTGTAATTTTTTTTTACTATTATCTTGCATGTATTATGCACAATGATGAGTTAATTGGGGGTAGGACCTAATAAGCAGCAGCTTTTTCCTACTCATTTTTAAACTAAAAATTAAAGTTTGTTTTGTGTTTGGTTATTATATTAATCTAGAAATAAAAACAGGAACTTGTTAGAAATAAAAATGTTTCATTTTGATGTAAAATTGCATGTTTTTTTGTTTGTTTTTTTTATTTCAAGCTCCACCATTGAGTTAAAACCCACATAAAACACAAAAGACTTCATGCCTGCTACAGCAGCATGGATGCTGAAAGTTTGTTGCTCTCCTTCAACAGGTCATCTTTTCAATATTCAGTATCCTCCACATAATGATTAACCAAGAAACAGCAAAGACTGAACAAACTAGGACATGCAGCAGTAAAATGTGATTTTTCCTACAGCCAAATCAGTTATGGGTAGTAGGTGTGTCTGCTGTCACCAAGCTTCCTCAGAAAAAGGCCTCAGGCTGCATCATCACCTGGAGCTGAATCACTAAACTGACATAAGCAACTGTGTCCCGATGTGAGACACTGGAAGCAGACCAGCATGTGTAAGGTATGGACAACTCTGGTAAGTGCAGAACCAGATGAAGAAAGTGCGAGGGGTTTCATACCGGCAAGGATAAGACTTTACCCATTCCTGTCCATTTAATCAGTTTATGGAAGCCCCAGTTATTTCAGCCTGATTAGAGGCTAAAATAATGACCAGCAGGGAAGTTTTATGTTGGCTCCTGAGCAGCCTCAGCCCCAGCTCCTGGAGAAACCCTAAAGGAGCTACAGAGTAACATGATCATCGAACTCCAACAGAACAGTGGGGGGGTCTCAGGCAGGGGTCCTCCAGCCTGAAATAGCAGTTCTTGAGGTGTTAGCTTAAATATTGAAAAGTGAAGGAGTATTTTTTTCCCCCCTTAGTCTTCTTATTTTGTCCTTTTCAATGTTTCAGGTCAAACATATTTTAACACCAGGCAAAGATAACCTGAATAAAAGGTAATTGCCTCTTAAACCTAAGAACTGGTTGTGCCAGCCTTGGGGGAAACAACTGGCATCAAGTGCGATGACATGCAATTAATCTCCAACAACACTGTGGAAGAATTTTGGTCAACTCTCTCCACTCCTCTTTGCCAAATTATTTTAATTCAGGGTTCTCAA